>OX411311.1:90354442-90541712 GCA_948150685.1 Rhaphigaster nebulosa | reverse complement strand
TATGTATGAAAGTTAGAAAAATAGTAGAAACAAATTTTATATGTTTTAGATAAAATCGGTAAGTAGCAACATGGTGCAAAAAAATTCATAAAGGTGGCGAAAATAATTTTTCCACGTTTTTGAGATGTAAAAAAAATTTGTTTCTTAAAAATAAAAAATAATTCGTAATAGCGTTTAAAAATGCGGAAAAAATGAGTTGTAATCAATTGAAGACGGTCAACAACTTTCCGCAAAAAAAAAGTGTTCATGAAATATTTCAATATTTCACGAAAATAAGGTTATTGAGAAACTCTTCGGGAACAAATAGCGCTTTGAAAAATGGCTCTAGGATCATTTTGGCCCTTGTTCAAATCTTTTTTCGAGATCACCTAGTTTTACATTCTCTCAATTTCCGGAAAAAGTTATTATTATTTGTACGTACGTTTATTTTAGATAGTCACTAACAAAAGCCATAATTTAACCCCCAAAACATGAAATGATTTAAAGCCCTGAAATGAAATTCGAAAAGAAATTTGGAGGGCGCTCCAGGAGAGCCGTCCTTTCTAACCTTATTAACGTCATCAAGCCAGTCTACCAGGATCCGAAGGCTATCATCCAACTCAATGGTGCTAAGTCTGCCCCGTTCAGATTTTATAAGGGAGTTAAACAAGGAGATAGCCTCAGTCCACTCCTCTTCAATGTTGTTATGGACGATGTGCTGAAAGTGTGTAAGAAGAGGACTCCCAGAGCTGTCGAGTACTGAAATATGATACCAGTGCAGGTGCAGTGTTTCCAGTACGCGGATGACATTGTGCTGGTTGCTGACAGTCCAGGAAGACTGCAAGTCGCTGTGGAGGAGTGGGCGAAGGAGCTAAAAAGAAGAGGTCTTGCTATAAATCCAGACAAGAGTAAAGTTATGCATGTAGGCAGGGAAGAGGAAGGTCTGAGAATCGTATGTGACGGACGACAACTGGAAGTGATGGATGACTACCTTTACCTAGATACTATGATTAGCCGGGACGCCAAAATATACCAGAAGGTTCTCAACAGAGTAAAAAAGGCTAACCAGCCAGGTCTTCTATCAAATATCGGCCACCCTGGTAGGAAAATAAGAAATCAGCAATGATGCGAAGCTCCGAATCTTTAAGTCAGTGTTCCTCCCAGTCTTGTTTTATGGATCAGAGAGTTGGATTCTCTTAGAACGACACGGGAGTCAGGTCACAGCAGCAGAAATGAGGAACCAAGGAAAGTAGCTGGGAAGACCAGGCGAGACCGAGTTAGGAATGAAACTATCAGGGAAACCCTCGAAGTTGGACCAACGAAGGATATCCTGGAGGAACGCCAGCTCAAATGGTACGGACATATTTACAGGATGGGCGACAATCGTAAAGCCAGGTGGTTGCCAAGAGGGCAGAGACCAGTTGGCAGGCCAAGACTTACATATAATGGTTATATAGAGACTCGGGAGCGAGCGGGGCTCCTCCTTGATTGAGACAAGAAGAATGGCCCCGAACAGGGACACGTACAGAAGATGGGCTGAGGCTGCTCCAGCCCTAACGGCACGGCGGAGATAGGAAAAAAAGAAATAAATTGACCAAAACTGGCCATATTTCGTGGTTTTTAATTTTTTTTGCGAAAATTTCTAGACCGACTTCAATTGCTTACAACTCATTTTTCCGCAGGTTTAAACTCTTAATTAATTTTTCTTAATCAATTTATTTTTACATCTTAAACGTGAAAAAACAATTTTTCGCCACCTTTATGAATTTTTTTGTTGCTACATACCGTTTTCATCTAAAACATATAAAATTTGTTTCTACTATTTTTCTCCTAATTATCACACTGAGAATGTACCGTTGCAATTTATTTTTAAAAAATGGTTATATTTACTTTATCTCGCCAGGACTAATATTACTTCTATGTATATTGCTACCAGAATAGCACCACTGTTTCTTGGTGTTTTGACCACCTAAGTATCATTTTTATTCCGGTGAAGTTAGCTTCAAGTTTATATATAACTATATCAGAACAACATATTATATTGCTAAAATGATCTTATTGTAGGTACTACTAAATAAATAGATAAATAAAACGCATCGTTAATTTTACCGGCAAAACCTTGAAATTGTAGAAAAGCATATAAGAGAGGAACTTTTCCATTAATCTCCTATCAAAAGTAAATTAAATTGAATTCCTCTGATTTCCTCTTAGAAGTTTCGAGATTACTGAACATCAACACTCCTCCCCACCCTAGGCGACAGCATATAACTGCTGTAGATTTCCCCTAATCCTGGAAAACCCGCACCCCATGCACCCCCTGTTGAGGATGACTTCATTAACGTTTTCTTTGTGGGTGGGGAACCCCCTCCAAATAGTATAATCCCCGGACCTTCATTGGTTCGCATTACTCGGTGTCGTTTATTATCATTATCCACTATCCTGAGTAATTGTCTAATTTACAAACCGGTTTAATTTACTATTGCACACAAAAGATTTATTAATCCGGTCACATTCTTCTTGGGATTTTTTATTGTTTTACAAATTAGCTAATGAATTCTTGTTTTCTTTATGAAATTTGAAAATCAGATTTCGTATGAATATCTAGCATCCAGTGTAGTATCTCTTGTGCAACCCACTAGAAATTTACTATGTTTCTCTGGAATGCATGGTATAAGTGGATAATATCATGATTCGCTTCGGATAATATCATGATTCGTATAAAATCGATGAAAACTCGCTTCCAGAATATTACTTACCATATTTACATTTGTTATTAATTTTAGTATTTTTTTATACTTAAAATATTGATGAACGTTTTGTCTTTCTTATTGTCTAAAATAAACAGTGGTATGTCTGGCTTAAATAAGGGTGATATAGTTATCATAATGTCAGTTTTCCAGACTGTCGTCCATTGTTTTTAAAAATTTGGAGCGTTGCGCACATCACAAATGTACCTCACCACGCTATAATAATTATTGTGTTGTGGACCGTATTAGATGAATAATAAGTGTGAAGTTAACATCTGAGTTGAACAGAGCGTATTGTTGAGAACAGGATTTGCTATAATCCGTTCGCTGAGAGAATGCCGGTGAAACTTCTTTAACTATCAATATAACTAGGTCCAATTTCCATTTAATTTAAATTAAATTACACTAATTTGTCATTCGTCATTCTCGTCCAGATTTGGCAAACGCTTTATCTTGATTATTCATGTCGTGCCCCACTCTTTAGAGCCATTCTCTTGGCGAACGGACTATAGATTGGAAAACGCGGCTCAAAATTCCATCTTGATTTTGTGTCCAAACTTTTGTGGTTCCATGCGATGTATATTTGCTAATACTGGTCCAATTTAGATTTTTTTGTTTTTTACAAAAGATTAAGGTCTACAAAAGATTTATTAATTTCATCTTTCATATAATTTTATTTATAATTTAACAAACAAAATTTTCTTTTCATCATAACTTTTTTCACTCAATTGTATCGGTGGTGATACGTACATGAAAAGTTGAAGGGCTTTAGGCAAGTTTAATCAAAATCGTTAGAGGCGTTTTCGAGAAAGTCATAAAAAAAAGTGTATAATTGACTATATATAGTTGCACTTCCGGAAAGTCGATTTTGGCGAAAAAATCGCTGTAACATCCCAGGTATATACCTGTCTTAAATACCTAATTTCAGATTCATAGAAATTTTTATTTTTGTGGTAGGCTGTTCACATATACACGCGCGTGGAAAGGACTTTGTTTTTTGGACTCACAGGTCCTTAAAACGTTTTCTGTTGAAAACTCGAATTACAAATTTTCCCCAATCCCAATACTTCCCCTTACTATATATTTCATTATATATTATTAATTATAATAAGGGGTACCAAGTAAAAATGCTGTATAAATAAACATACGAGGCTCAGTGATACCCTTGACCGGATATAAATATACCTATAAACAATATGAAAAAACGATGTCCTTAATAAAATAGTAATCAATAATTGTTAATTATTTGGAAGTTATTTATATATGTATAATTAATGATACCAAATATTGAAAAAAAAATGTAGTGAGATTTTTATTGCAATATTCAAACAGAACCTCAATTTTCTAAAATACTATTTTATAATTAACTTTTCTGCGTTTTGTTAAGTTAGACATCAAAAGAATACAAAAAAAATACACTGATTCAGACAATAGATCGCATATTTCACATCAATAGCCTACAATTAATTAATCAAATAAAGGTCCTCCCCCGCACATCCCCCGCAAATTCTATCAGTGAATCTATTTGAAAGACTTTTCTTTTTTTTTGGAATCTTATAATAACAAATTAAATATCTATGTATAATATTTTTATGTTTTTATTTTATTTTTTAACCTATGAAGACTTGTGTAATCTAATAATGTTTACAATTTATGATATTATTAAATAGTTTATAAGATCGGTATGTGATAATTTCTGCATACGTGCATGCAACTGTCAATTGTGCCTTTTTAATGTTTACAAATTGGGCTGGAGTTGTCAGTGAATATTACTGACGGCCGTTTGTGGCCATTCTGAGCCCTGTCTCAACCAATTCTTTGTGTCATTAATTCTGAGATACATCATGGCATATATGTATATACATATATATATATATATATATATATATATATATATATATATATATATATATATCTCGGAATTAATGTATATATATGTATAGTTGTATATATGTATACTATATATAGTATATAGTATATATATATATATATATATATATATATATATATATATATATATATATGTATATATATATATATATATATATATATATATATATATATATATATATATATATATATATATATGTATGTATGCATGTATGTTGTTTTTTTTTGTTTCATTTTAGGGGTTATTCCAAATTTAACAGCGGTGAACCGCTGGGGACTGCTAGTTTATTCATACTCTTTAGACCTAAATAATGAAATAACATAAGTAATAACACAATACATGTTTGTTTATATATGTGTATATATATATATATATATATATATATATATATATATATATATATATATATATATATATATGTTTATGTTATTAAGCTGTGGTATCATTACTTACGTCTTGAAAGAATATGAATCAACTAGCTGTGCCCCGCGGTTCACCGTGGTTAAATTTGGAATAACCCCTAAAATACAAACAACAATTAAACTAAAAAAACCTTTAAAATAATAGCCTATAATATGTTGTTCACTGTCATTTGTTGCAGACATTTTCAAGGAGCGGGATCAAAACAACTATAAATTTATATATACGGCATACATTTTCTTTATGCATATAATAATGTATATACATACACGTTCGTTTTTTTAAAAGTACCATTTTTCTTAATTACTTTGTTTTTCATAATTTTGCAATATTCTTTAGAATTTGTCAGATTTTGTTCTATGTTATTTATTGCCCATCGTTAGCGATTTATCGAAATGTTAATTTATTTCCTATTTTCCTATTTGTTTTTTTCTGCTGATTTCCCATGATTCATTTTAATTCGCAATTAGATCCAATAACATAGCTATTAACCCCATCATCCTGACACATTACCTTATAAATTGGAACGTGTTTACTTTGCTAACGCATTAACAACTCTGAGCAAACAGAGCCGAAAACCCCCGTGCCATTTCCACTCGATCCTGGAACGGGCAGATCTTTGAGGTAGGGGTTCATCAAGGATATCGAACGCTCTTCAGTACACAGACTGGATAAATAGTATGAACACACTACGTGATCTCTCTCACTCCCTCTTTGCTGTTCCAGATCAGCTTGAGCGACATTATCAAAATCCTCCTGCCGGTGGATATTCTACTTCTGATACATGTTTGCAGACCCATACAAAATAGACGGATAAAAATATTTCTTTTATAAAACTGAAAATTCTGCGAGAAACTTCAGTTTGTATATGGATGTAACACATATCAGATAGGCAATAGGAAAAGCGAATGGTATATGCCTTATTTAAATATATTTAATATAATAAAAATTTAAGATAAAATAAGTTCATAACAAATAATGAAAATAAATAAACTAAATAATATAAAAATAAGTAAATAATTAAGATAAAGAAAATTAAAGTTAAATAAGAAATAAATTAATTATCTAAATCAATACTGACGAGTAATATTTACGCTCAGTCCAGAGAATTTCGAACCGAGTTTTAAATAAAAATAAGTTAACGTATTTTTTCTGTTTAAAATTTTATTCATTGTCATACTAGGCTTTGTCAAGAAGTAAATTTAATTGAATTAAATCACTTATTATCATATGCATGTTTCATATGAAATCCTTTCTACTACTCTTCTTTATCCATGAATTATATTATATATGGGTTCCTCTATAACGCCCTTGATTTTCTTTCTCTTTGATCCGCGTTGTAAGGACGATCCATTGTACTATACTATATATCAAATGGGCTGGGAAAAACCCTGGTAGTTAAGGATGGAGACAGGGCCTATATTCATTAATGTTCTTTATTATATTGTACTTTCTTATCAAGTACCGAACCCCAAAACCAGACTATGGATTGCGGTATTTTTTATTCAGCTGTGACTGGCATTTCTACTTGATCATTTATCATCAATTAGTTTCACGTCGAATATCAAGAGGATAGTTAGACAGCCATAAACAACCCTCTCTAGCTTGTCGCCTGCGATCTAGTTAGGGTCCAGCGAGGTTATTTGGAATTCCAGTCGCCTCTGGAGCAGATGATCCAGAAGCGATAATGTTCTTGGACCGATTGTGGCCTGAGAGGAGACTTCCCTAAAGCCGTCATTAATAAACATGGTATTGGCCTCATCAGTGAGCCCTTTGGGACACAGGGTCTCCTGCCTCCACACCCGTCCTTGTAATTATTCATAACCCGAAAGTTGCTGAGGCCGGTCCCTTTCAGCGGGTTCCCATTACCCCGTCATGTCGGAGGAACTCCCCCACCCTCCTCCCCCGGCCACAAAGACCTCTGAGGACACCATTATTAAGCAGATGAGCCGACCTCTAATAAGAACCTCCAATTAATAGTTCCTCGAGGAGTCTTTTCGTTTAATTTTCTCTTTCGAGGTTTATCTGTCGCAGCCGCTGGTTCGTTAGATCTCCTAATGGCTACGTTTCCTTTAGTCTTTTCTGTAATTGAACGTTTGTTTCTCAGGAAAGAGACAGTTTTGAATTAAGAATTTGCTTTATCCATTGTTCTTTTAATCTAGTTTAAAATATTTGTCAATTAAAATTATTAATAATAACCGTTATTGTATTAGTGTCCCGCAATAATAGTGTACCAGAGTACTTTAGAACTTAGTCGTGCCGCATTATTTATAAATACATTCCACGATAAACCTAGTTAACTATAATTGGTGAGATATTGAGTTTATATATTACAAAAAAAAATAAAAAAAAAAATAATTTATTGTATTATACCTCGATTATCCTAAACCCGGAATTCGATGTTTAGAATTTTATTGTTATGAAATTATGAAGTGTTAACAGAAAAAGAAAAAAATCACATCATCGAAGTAGATAGGAAAAAATGATCAGAAGAAATTATGATCAAAAATAAAAATAAAATGTTTGTAAATAATCAATGTTTTTTTTAAACAGATCGTACCTCCAGTTGTGTAATAAGTTCAATAAAATTATATTAAACCTAATGTATATCATATTGTAATATTCGCCAAGTTTATGTCGCGTCAGCTTCTATGAACCTAAATACTAAATTAGGTTATTGAAGGTTGACAGTATAATAATTAGTTTTCTGATAACTGAATATTTCCACGTGATATTATTCAACATTATGTTACTGATGCTGCAATTTTTCTATTATCGGTTATTTATTATCAATAAGCACATCATTTTTTTTACGTCACTTTTTTATACTAATTTGATAATTCTGGATTTCCCGTGCGATAAAATCACCTCTGGTTTTAACTTTTTGGACTACTGCATAATATTATTAAATCGTACAAGACTAAACTAGTAATTTACCACAGTAATTATGCTCCAATTTATTTATAAAATATGATATTATGACCAATTAACATCAGTTCTTTCTCGTGTAAATCCATAATAAATATGCGTTTTTTGGATAAAAATAGATATTTAATATATTATTAAAATAGATATATAATTATTATAAACATTACTTCACTATATCAACATGAATATTTGAATTGAAAGTCATTAAATTTTGGCATTTTCAAATTTTGTACGTTAAAAAGTACACATTTAAGAAATTATTTTAAAAAATAAACTGTATTACAGAATTTTGGATATGGTTTGGAGATTTAAAGTTTTATAAAAAATTACAGATGTTGACTTACCTGCTTTTGCCTAATTACCTCGAATCAATAATACAACCATAAATCTATTTTGTTGGAGACATTTCTTGGAATATCTCCTGATTCTTTCCTCCCAATGTCCTTTCCTTACACTGTTACATTGTTCAATAACTACTACTACCTCCTAGGAGGCGGTGAAGGGGTTAGAATGTTAAATAATATGTTTGATATATTAAGGAAATCTTAATTAACCCCGTGGATCTTATCAGAAAGAAGCGATGGGATCTCCTGGAGCTCTGCTTTTCGTCCATAATGGTGGAGGGGGGAGGGAAGTGGAAAGCTTGGTAAGACGTTCTGTAGGCTGAATGTAAATATTTTCCATACTTATGCCTGTGTTTAAGATCTTTATTTTATTTTAACATATTTTTGTATGTCTTTATTTTTGTTTATATTTTTTGAATGAGACCGATTGTAATATTCCCTTCTTCAGAAAAAAAAAAAAAATTATCTGAATTAAATAATAATAATAAGCAATCGCTGTCAACGTCGTGTAACTTCTGCTGGCGTGAGGATGGATTAGCCAACTCTTGGAAAGAATCAATAAATGATCAATGCATTGCCGAGTCCACGAATTAAGCATTTAAATAATTAAAACTCTTTGAAAACATTTAGAAGCCCCGAGAAGTTTGCTTGCATTAAGTTTGTGCATCATTTATTTCTCATTTCTTTTAGTCCTTGGCATCTGAAGGATAATTTCCGTACATAATTGAGTAGCGTAACATGCTTACCTGTTAATTATAGGTCTCAGTTTCCTCTATGCATTAGCCTAAGACTTGAGAACTAGAACAGGCTCGTTTTGATACTTTGGAAACGAGATCATTTGCGCTCTTGGTTGTAAGCAAGGGAAATTTCATTACTTTGGATGGCAGAGTTAGTACTTGGGTAGTTAGCGGCTAAGTTGATGGCAAGTTGGACTAGCTGGTAAACACGTCCCTCCTAACTGGCTTAGCTATCGTATACTCATTCGATTATTATCTAGGCACATATCTCCTTGTTACAAGTTCAACACTTTAGTCTGTATTAAACTAATATTTGACTAGCCGCCTCGCCAAATGGGCAGAGTATATGTAGATGAGGTCTCATAACATGGAGGGGTAGCAAAATATTTCCTAGTAGTTTTGTATAGTGCTTCCATAACTTGTAATAGATGTCGTATCTGAAAATTTCGTGGTTTATCATACATCGATAAATCTTACCGCCCAACCAATTGTTGGTAACAATATTGCATTAATGATATTGCTGTATTTCATTGTGAAAACACCTAAAGGTCCAAATAATTCAATTATGTCATACATGTACCGTTAATTAATTAAAATTCAAGCATTTAAATATAGAATGACTTGCTTGTCATTTTAATTGGATTTAACAGCGCTTTTATCAGGTTTTAGTTATTTAGATTAATAATTCTGTTTGATGTTTCCTACTTTTCTGCATGTTCAATACTTCACTGTCGCATGATTTTTATTGTCGCTTATGTATTTTATAATCATTCTTTTATGCACAAATACATATGCACCATACAATTTCACTACCAGATCAAAAACATTTGTTACATTCAAACATTGAATGTTTCAGATCTGATGGTGACAAGACTCGACTGGTTGGAATGGATGATGGAGCAGGGTTTACACACTTGTGGTTAGTGTTGCTGTTGCTTGCTCCTGCCCGGTGCATCTGCCCCTCGAAGTGCACATGCAGGGACGATGCTCTGGCAGCCTCCTGTGTCGGCGCTGGTCTCGAGGTCGTCCCCATCCAGCTCAACCCTGACTTGGAAGTCATAGAGCTCCAAGAAAACAGGATAGCAAATGTCGACTACACCCTTACCTTTTATAGGAGTTTGCGCAAATTGGATGTTTCCAACAATAAAATAAACTCACTCAAAGCACACAATTTCGAGAACCAAGGCAAGTTGCTTTCGCTCAACGCCAGCTACAACAACATTACCACCCTCAGCAAGGATGCGTTTAAAGGACTCGAGTCATTGAGGAACTTGGACCTCAGCCATAACAATATTATTAATATCGAGCCTGGATCATTCAATGATACGGCCAACCTGCAGACCATCAACCTCTCTTACAATAAGATCACCTCCTTTTCTGATCCCACAGTGTTCAAGCCCATCAGTTCTTTGAGGGTGTTGAATTTACACAGCAACGAGATATTAGATATACCCAGTTTGCTTATCAAAAACCTGCCTTCCCCTTGTGTTCTTGAAACGCTAACTTTGAGCAACAATCTCATTGAGATTATTGAAGACAAGTCGCTCCTAGCACCTTGCAGTCACAGTATTAAGACATTGACACTTGGATCCAATGTCATCAAAGATATCGAGAAAGCAGCTTTCAACGCTCTCTTCAATCTCGAATTCATCGACCTATCTTTTAACAATCTGACGTATATACCCACGATGCAGTTATCGAAATTAAGTAAGCTCAGGGAGTTGGATCTCAGCGGGAACAGGTTCACAGAAGTTAGACCCGTCGCTTTCCAAAGCCTATTCCAGCTCAGGGTTTTGAGACTGAACCGACTCTGGCACTTGAATAAAATAGACAGTCGTGCATTCGTGGACAACATACGATTGGAAACCCTGCACGTGGAGGAGAACGAATTTCTGACAAGGATACCTCCAAGAATATTCCACGGCAACCCTCAGTTGATGCATGTTTCCCTGAAAGGAAACTCTTTGACCACTGCGGACGTCTCCCATTTCCCGTTAGACCGACTGCGATCTCTCGATCTATCTGGTAACCCACTTCATTGCAACTGTTCGCTTCACTGGTTGTGGACTCTTGTACAGATGGAGATTAAGCTGATAGAGCCGACGTCCGCCCCACCCAACGATACTTTAGAAATCTCGGACGTACAGCTGAGGGTAGTATCGCGTAACCTCAAGTGCGAGTCTCCAGAGAGTCTTCGCGGGCAACTGATGTCAGAAATCCCCGAATCAACAGTGAGCTGCGAGACGACCTGGATGACAGTGGCGATCATCACAGCCCTCGTATTGGCTCTGTCCGGAGGGACTTGCGTGTTCCTGCTACTTTTTGGAACCGAGCGGCGGCTGTGCGGGTGCCAGAGGTCCGGTAAGCAGGAGAACGACCAGGTGGCCGGAGACACGAGAAGGCTAGCCCCAGGACTCCACGGCCCCAGTGGCCCCATCCTGATGCTGATGCCAGACAAGCACTACCGAGACGCTATCATGAGCGGCTATATGAAGGCCTCAGAGGACACGAAGGTGGTGGAACCATGGATGGACCAGCCGGACAGCGAGTTTGACTCCACGCAGGCTAAAAAGCCGCACATCGTGTACGTGTAAGTGTGCCAACCCTTAGAACCTTAGTGCAGGTGCAGCCTTCCGTCCTGTACCATTCACCTCGATGTCTTCACGTTCTTATCCGAAAGTAGCTTTGAGATAACACCTCAGTAAAAAAGATTACTGAAATATGGGGAAAAAATCTCAAAGCAATATAATTCCTAGGCTGTCACTATTTTGCATATTACCATTTCTTATTTTGTTTTATTTTATAGGACTACAATCCTAGTTTTCTAAAGGTGTGTAATAGTAAAAGCTTATTTAAAAAAAATACTAATGATTCAATGTTTTAAGAATTATTGATTTTCCTTTGTACTATACGTATATCACAATGACTAGTATTACATTTTATAAATACGTCTACTTCACAAATTTATCTGTTATCAGTTTTTATATAAGAAAAAGGGCCTGTTTACACCCTATTGTGATAAAAGTAATGTATAAATTTTCGAATTCTTCACTCATCCATTTTTAGTACTGTTAATTTGTTTTTAGTTTTTAATATCTTACTACTCCTCACAGTCTAACTGACCAATATTAGTGACATAATATGCATTAACAATTCTTTTATTGTTTAAAAAATAACTTGCATATTGGTATATGCTTCTATGTATAAACTTCTTATGAAAGACTGAGATGAAAAAGAACTCGACAACACGATGGATTATAATACATTATTGTTATTTATGTCATTTTTCATTGTTAAAAAAATTGTTATATATATTTTTAATTATATGGCGTACTTGTTAAATACTTCAAACAGCATTGCGCAGGCAGAAGGTTGTTAAAAGTGATCGGGGATATAATGTAAGGAATGTTAACTGAGGTACATATATATGTAGTCATGTGATTGTATGTCATTATTACATGCATTTTATTTTTAATTGTAATGCGTAATGTAAACAATAACGCTTAACTGCAATTATATATTTTTAATATAACTCTCTTTTTATGTAAAAAGTTTGTAAAAAAAAAAAATTCTTATTATATCTTGAACATTGGCCTTTTACCACTCCAAGTATGTTTTTTTTGATTTTTATAGTATTTATATTTTAATACATTAAATAATAATGTAATAAAATAGTACATAAAAAGTGGCATAAAATTAAAATATATATATACACAAAGATGAAGTAAAAAGACTCCAAAAAATTGGCTATTGTCTTAATTAGATTAAGGTAAAATATGCAATACAATGATTATACATTTTTATAAGTATAAATTTTAATCTATTTTAAATTATATATTCTAAAATTGTAAATATTGTGAATAGTGTGATATATTTTATGCTAATTACTATTAATCGAATAATATATGTCACATACCCTTTACTTACTTCCAGACATGTATTAATTCCCGAAAATTTCAATTTAAAATAAATTTTAGATTATGAAAAATTGTACGTTTTTCTATCCTTTTAACACTTCCAATTCGAAGCATGATAGTGATTTAGTAATAGTTGTTGTACACTTTATTTAAAGAGTATTAGATAATATACTTCAGCAATATCTACTATCTACTGTCTATATGACGTTCAAACATATTTTGAAAAAAGAAAATTGGCATAAAAACTATAATGTATGCTTAATTTCGGGTAAAAGGGTGGTGCAGATATTTACTTCAGCATAGTTTTGATTAGTGTTGCTTAGATGTCTGAAATAACAACATTAATACAGACATAAATAAATAACCGTATATATAATTATTAATAAATAGCTAGAATAAAATAAAGCATTTTAACTAAATTTAAATACTAACACTAAAGTATCATTTATTATGTCACTTTAATACTAAATAATGTTATCCAGGATGTGTAATATAAAGATTTATTACAGTGGAATGGTTTAAGAGGATAACAATAGACTTCAGTATGGAACGAACTACTTAACATTGGAGACGTGGAGGTGTATAAGGGGATAGATGTTTTGCCATAACATCAATGTAAAGCATGTATGTGCTTCAGCCCACAAAACGTTCTAAATCAAATTTAATTTTACGTTTAAAGTTTGGGAAAATACCTGAATCATGCATAGTTTTGATTTTCCTGAAAAATTTACAAATTTCGATTTATCCACGCCACATTTTATCAATGACCCTCATATTCTCAATGCATTACGAAAAAATATATATTTATATTATTGGACGCTTTAATAACTTAATAACTTTTAATTTCCTTTTGAATCTGGAGGCGTTATTATTAAAGCGCTACTTACAATCGATAAAGATTATTCAATCAAAAATGACAAAATGCTATTTTCACTGTTGCAACTACTTCTACAAAACTTCTACTTGACTATTTCTCAAAGCCACTCCTCAAATATATAAACTTATTTATACGAGTGCGTATATTATTGTCTGTAATGATAAGATATAATATGAATAGAGTATATATATATATATATATATATATATATATCCAGCACAGATTTCTTGCGACGTTTCTGTCAAAATTCAAAACCATCTACAAGTACAAGCATACAGAGGCTATGGCTAAAACAAATGGTAAGAAAATGTTTGTAGGTGATTTTCTCATTTTTAATTAATCTAATATGAATATTGGAACTTATTCAAATTTATGATTTCAAGTAATGAGCAAAAAACAACACGTTGTTTTGCATTTTTTTTTTATACTTCCAGAGAAAATTTGAGTTGGAATTATTGAAATTCGTAATCAGAGGACCCTAGTAAACATCAATGAGCAAATTTTCAGAGCTTCTTCAAAACATTCCACCGAGATACCTTTCTGGACTCGTTAAGTCATCAGTCAGAACAATACTTTAACGAATTAAAATCAAAACATCAACGAAGTTCGCAGATTTACCCAGTTGGATACTATTTCCTCACGTAAATAGAAGCCTAATAGGTTAAGAAAAATAAGTTAGAACACTGGCCTCGGACGCGCTCAAAAGATGCACACATTTAAAAAATGCTATTTGAAAAATTCAATATAAGTAGAAAAATGTATATAAAAAAACCTTCAACAACCCAAAAGTGTCATATATGTCAAATAGGTGTTCCAAAAGTATCATTCCATATTTATAGATAAATTAGTAAGAATGAAGTGACTCAGAATTTTGACTTCAAATTCCACACTTCAGAATATGACTATTGATTACTACGAGTTTGAGCTAATCAAAAACAAGCGTAAAAATGCCATTTTCCTCTGTAATTTTGGAAATGAGTACTGGTACTGGTACTGGTATTGGTGGGGGAAACTAGTCCGGCAAGTGGGCCTTATGGCCCTTTTTGCCAACCCCTGACGGCTACTATTACGTCACCGTCGTGTACTAACCAGAGTGGGAGTGTCAAGATTCATTTCGCGGTATCGCCACGAAATAATTATTAATGGGTCCAGGTGGGAATCGAACCCACAACGTTCCGAACCGGGCACTCTGGCATCCTCGCCCCAACATACTCGGCCGTCACGTCCTCTTGGAAATGAGTATGTGAGCTATTCTAAAATGATGGGATATACTTGAAGCGACATTTTGAGAGGGTTGCGATTTAGAGGGTTTTTTCCATGTTTTGACCACTGTGCGCCGTCTGCGGCTTTTCTCCGAAACTACTGGACCGATCTGTATTAGATTTGGCACCAAATTCACCATGATTCACTTGGTGAATTCAATACAATTCACTGTCCCCCCCAGGATGGCAGTAATTGTATTACTATTTAATCTTTTGTCGGTAGAAATTATGTAATATTTTATAATTGTGGTATATATTACCTAGTAGATCTACCGATTAGGTCACCTTGCTCTGCTATAAAGAGGTAGGGAAGTTGCAGAAACAACTATAAAATTGTCATTACTAGATAGCAGGGCCACCCTAACCACAGGGCTAAATGGCTATAGCCCCGGGGCGCTAGCCTTATGGGGGCGACAGTTTTTATTGGTATCACATTTTTGTTATTATTAGTAATTTAAGATTGTTTTTTCGTTTTTTTAAGATTTGTCTTCGGTACCTCGAGACGGGCTCATCTGCCCTACTTTTACGGCGAGTTAAAGTGGCTCTTCCCCTCCAACCGTAGACAATATTTCCTGGGATCTTTCCTGTACCAAGCTATCACCACCCAGCATCCTTCCTACATCTACAGTCTCATACAATATAAATCCAGTTTAAAGGAAACAAGATCACGCCTTTCTTCCCATAGAACCAAAACATTCGAACGTTCCTTTCTCGCCCGCTCTTCTATCCTCTGGTATACCTTTTCTTCTAATATCCAGGCTTTTTCTCTATCTTTATTCAAATCCCTCCTTTTTCAACAACTTTCCAAAATGTTGCTCGCTAATTATGAAATTTCATTCTAAGATTAACATTTAGATCAGAAGTAAATAATAGTTTTTAATGCACTAGCTTCAACTTTGCTAATCAGACCAGTATTTTTCTTTTTCTCTCTTTTTCAATTCTTTTTTTGTTTTTCTTTTTAATTTTTGGTTAACATTAATAATTCTTTTTAAGACAACAATTTATATTGTTTGCTTATTATTTTATTGAAAATATTGTAAATATCAATTGATCTTTATTTTGTAATCTTATGGCCAGATATTTTTCCTGTTTTATTTGTTCCATAGTGTTATTCTGAAGGGACCTTGTCCCAGAATAAAATTCTTCTTCTATTCTATTCTAATTTAGTTATTTTTATTAAAAAAATTTTCATCGCAAAACGAGGAAAGTACTCTGTTCTAAATGAAATAGAATATATTATGTATATGCATAATTTATGGAGAGGGGCGCTTTTTTAGTAACCCATGGGTGCCGGACATTTTAAGACGGCCATGATAGGCAAAAGAATTCCGTTAAAATACCTATTTTTGATACTGGTCTCGTTGTCTTCATTGACTTTAAATTACAGATGCAGATGGTTGTAATTTCAAACCATTATTAGATTATACATACTAAATATTAATTGCTAACGATTAGGTGCCTACAGGCTTTTCGGAGACTTTGAAATGTTATTGTAATTGAGAGGAAAGGCTCGGAATAGGCACATCTACTGCTCCCAAGCGGTCCCATACCACCAAAGCATTATCCCCGAATATTACCGGAACTGTTAGGATCCCCCTCCCCTACCACCAACGCCTACCTCATCCAGTATATGAACCTCTGCTAATTAAGGAACCATCTGCAATATTTAATCAACCGGTGTAGGCTAGTCTTAATTTCCTTTGGAATTAAAGGATAAGACACTAAGCTGCAGGTGGTACACATAAATATTTTCTTGTAACGAAGCAAAAGTGTCATAATCAATTCATAGTAATATTTTATACACGATCTTTGTACATGCTTTAAAGTCCTTACTTTGTTATTTACCAAGCCTTTCACGATTTTATGTTCATTTTTCTTTTTTAGATCAACTTTTTTCACTCCTGATAATTTCATTTTTCTGAAAATACTTTTTTTTTTTAGCTTTACATTTTAAGAAGGCATATTATGATAATTAATATTTCTATTCATTAATATACTGTTCAATTAGTAATTAAGTAATAGAGGTCCACCTTTCTCTCTTTTTTATTTTACACACTAACATTGTCCTAAGTCTAAATCATAATTTTTCAATAACTTTTCCCATTCCAATCGACTGATTTAATTTTTTTAACAATGTTTTTCCCGAATTTGAAAATAAATATTAGATCAGTAAATATAAAGGAAAAAGGCCATTCGGTCACCAAGTATTTTATTTTACAAAATTTCGACGTTTAGAGATAAAAAAGTTGCAGCCCTTAAGGTTTTGGTCAAGATTTCAATATTTAATGTATCGATATATTTAAGTTGTCAAAACTAATAATAAAATACCCTCTTTAACAGCAAAAAAAAATGTTCACATGGAATTATTCCGGGTATAAATCAGGCAATTGGAGTATAGTGTTAACAGTATCCTAACATCGAGAATCCATGTGCTTCTTCTAGTATCGCTTAATAGGTTGTTTCTTATTTTTTTTTTTAGTTTTGAACTGTTTTTGTAGTCAAATATTGAAATTACTGTTAAGGATAAGCATTAGTGAAACATGTATCCATTCATGCCATGTTTACAGTCAAACATAAATGAATTAAATAATATAAAAATGAAGAAAATTAAAACTGATTTAAATTAAAATAAATAAATGGGAAAATAAAGAAAATTAAAATTAAGTTAATTTAATTTAATAAATATAGTTGACTGAAGTATCATTTCTGTTTTTATCGTGGACAATAACAGATTAATTTAATGGAAACTAATTACTAAACTTTTTCTCAAAAAGAAATTTACATTAGTTTGTTATTATTATAAATAAAAGATTGAATTTAAAAGCATGTTATAATTATAACAAAACATAATTTTTTTTTGTTAACTCAACAAAAGATTATTTACAAAAAGTAAAATACATAGCGAAAAGATTTTCTATCTTCTACATGACGTCTTTCTTTTTTTAATTTTTCATTGAAATTATCTGATAAAAAATTATCGTATACATTTGTATCTATTGGGTTGTATATAATTCATTTTGTGATTTAAAGCCAGTATCATTTGGATTTAGGATTTTTCAAATCTGTTCGACCACCAGAGCATGCGGTATACATTAATAAGAAAATTTCAATGAATAAGAAATAAATAAGATTATACCAAATAAAAGAAAAAGTAACAAATTATGGCAGATGAGATAAATAAAAAGTGTTGGTTGTACTACCGAAAATCTTTTTAGAATTTGGGTTTCAAACGAATCTCGACACCCGGGTTGAACCAACCCAATGAATATTAATAAAATGCTAACTAGTTGACACCCGCATGAAGTTATAGAAGGATCAATCTAATTAGGGATTCATAAATTATTTGCCACTTCTATAAATTTGTTTTATTGTAAACTAGTTTTGAATGTTTTTACATTCATCCTCAGTTCAAGGTTTAAATTGATTATATCAAACAGAAAAGTTTGTACTGGTTTCTTCTCGCACTGAACTAAATGTTAACTTCTCGCAAAAAAAAAAAAAAAAAAAAATTAGGGCTAATAGAATTTCTTTATTGATGGTGTTACTTTAAAATATAAACAATTTTGTTATCAACGTCTACAGCATTTTATGGTCTTTATCTATCATGGAACCTGATAAAGATTCACACGAAGAATGCCGTGAATAGAAGTGCAAATAGCAGGCGCTGGTAAGTTACTAACGAGGTAGTCCCAATCAGGAGCAGGAATACTAAATCAAGAGCCAGTCGCCTCCAAACTGCTCCAGAGTAGTAATTGAGTCCGATCCTAGCATTGATCTAGGAGCTCTTGGCACCTTTATAAAGAATTTTGTAATCTTAGAGGGTTATAAAAAAAATTGTATTATTTATAGTGAAGGTATCTGCAATTAGTTTATTACTGTAGGAATTAGGATTTGATTTCCTATATAAAGAAAATACTTTTATAGAAAAAAAAATTTCCGAAAGACAAGTGAGAAAAAAAGTGAGAAAGAAAAACTTTATTAAATAAATAAGACATATTGCTCTAATACTTTAGTATCCTAGATCACACCAGGCTAACATTTTTTTGTAATAAAAAAAATTCTATATTAAGGTAAAATCACACGGATGTATATATAGTCCATGTTACCTCGCAAGGCATTCAGCATAATAAGCAAATGGCATAGTGAAAGGCGAATCAAATTATTAAAAATTAGAAAAATAAATACACGTTTTACATGTATGCGGATGTGGACTATAAATGGAAAATTAAGGAAGTGGAGGAATATAGTTTTAAGGTAGTTATAGAAGAGACAGAACGGAAGCAAATGGCTTGGGAATTACAAAAAGAAAAAAAAATACATAACGGGTTATTCAAGTCGGTAAGTTCAGGTCTTGTGTTTTAGAAGTGGATGGAATAGTCCAGGAAACGAAGAATTTCAAAACGCAAAATATCGGGTATTTCTGAGTTGTTTGGATATGGATCGGCATTACAAATATAAATTTGAGAATTCAGCACAAGACCGGAAGTTCATTTTATTCGAGAAAACCCCTAAAATTTTCATTAATTTTTCAATCAATCCTCATTATCATGAAAGATATCTACCGCACGGAAAACAATATGCATACCTTATTTAAAGAAGATTAAAGTTACAAAAAAAAAAATTGGGCCCTTATAGAGCTCTGTACGTTTGATAGTATATTTTCGTTTAGTTCCCATTCATGTCCACCAATATTTCGGATTTTTTTTTGGTTGAAAACTTTTTTGATAATTTCGCATTCATATTTTGATTCGAAAAAGAAATGGCTGTAGTTGTTAAACGGCTCAAACTCGATCCATGCTTAGAGTCAAATAAGCCTTCTATTGCTCCTGCAACTCCAACTGAATGTCTTTTAAAAAAAGAACAACCTTCTCAAGGGAAACTGGATGCTTCTAATTTCCGAAGAAGCAACTTCCTCCTGTATTCAGACTACTTTGATCTCACAGTCATATATACATATATATATATATATATATATATATATATATATATATATATATATATATATATATATATATATATATATATGTATATAAATATATAAAACCAAGAACTTTTTCCAAAAAAAAATTACAATTTCTAACAATACAAGTTACTTTATATCCTAGGGCCAGAAGGGATATTACGTTTCTGTTACAATATATACAATATCAATAATTCCCTTAACAATTTGGCTACAAATCTCAGTTTGTCAACAGTTGGTTTCGAAAATTGGAAGCACGCTTTAGAAGCATTTAGGAAACTTAAGCAATCTGCTGCTTATGAACAAACATTTTCAGTTTTCGAAAAGGATAAGTCTGGAATTAATGTTGTTGCACAATCATCAAACTCATATAAAAAAGATTCAATAGCTAATTCTTCTGATACCGCAATAATTGATTCGATAAAATATTTAGATCGACACGATATAGTATTAAGGGGGTATTCATCAGACACAGAACTTTGATAGAACTTTTACTAGGTTGTTAAAAAAGTCCTTATGCATGAACACAACCCTTAATTCCAACTATCATAATTATCCTATAAGAATGTTTTTTTTTTCATACTATTTACGTCAATGTTTACTTTGACTAATCCTTGAATTCCTTCTGACTTGAGTTGGCTTTATGGGGTCATTAACATTTTTAAAACACACGTGCAATGCCAGATCCGATTCGCGGTCTATTGAGACATTACTGGAAAAAAGTTTTAAGAGCAAAAGCAGCCGCCGAAGAAATTTGTGCTATAGAAAAAGATTCAATTATCCATCTAAATATTGTCGCACAATCCAGATCAGGCCGCTCATCGGTCGTTGATGATAGTGTTCTTGAATTTGTGACCCACATGTAACTATCATACTCGTGATTTATCAACCGTTATTAGGGGAAGAATGAAAGAAAACTGATTTATTTTCAGTTTTGTGTCAATATCTAAAAAACTATGAGGTTTACTGCAAACATCATTCGACCCAAAATTAAAGTAATTTGGATTCTCCATAAAAATTATTCTATATATTTTTTGGTGAAATCAACGGTTGCTGAGATTATTAAGGGATAAGATTTATGGAATTTCCACTTTCAGTAAAAATTGCTCCAAACAACATAAATACAGGAAAAATGAGTCCAAATGGACCAAATAAACAAAAAAAAATTGTACTTAAGTGAAACTTTTGTCATATCTTCGTCTTGATAGTAGGAATCGAGATCTGGCGAGTCCGCCCAAATTTTGGAGAGACAGCCCCCTCCGTTGAGGTCGAAATAGTGAGCAGGATATTCGCAGCATAATTTGCCCAAATTAAATTGAGCGAGGTATCATTCCTTATGGTTTTTAGTCGTATTTTCCCCGAAAAAATAGACTTTTGCAGTGGATCGAATGTCGGCAGTGGGCGGCAGGACTGCGTTTTCTATCCGTTTCATAACCCCTAGAGCACGATTATGAAAAATTTGGAGATGTCTGATATATATTTTTTTTTTCCCGCTACATTTGAGCATCTCCAGCGGCCCCCCTTGGGTCAAATGAGCTGAAATTCGGTATGTGGGGCTTTCTTCAAGGCAGAACGATGTCATAAAGAATGGGTAAATTCCAGTCAAAATTTCGGTATGTCTACCTGAAATTTCGGCGTTTTTTAAGTTTTGCGCATCACTACAGCTCCACCATATTATTTTATAGGGCTGAAAATTTGTATGTGAATTAATTTGGTGTTGGGGAAGTATCCTTTGGGGGTCTCGACTTCGTTCCCCCACCCCACTGGGTTTTCCGATTTTTTAAAACATTTGCGCACCTTTAAAACCCCTCTAAGTTGAAAATTTCTGTATCGAAGGCCAGCGGAGAGGCAGAACCATTATAATAAAAGTACGTAAATTTCGGTATGTTAGGGAACTGTATTTTGTGGGTCTCAATTTTTTTCTTACTCTCCCATTTTTATATATTTTTTTTTTAACGTGAGAATATGACTTTAGTGACAGAGTTCTACTGTTCACGGATTTTTTTTGTTTCTTTTAAATTAATTACTTTTTTGTTATATAGTGTGGACATATATAGTTATATAGTGTTTAGAGAATAAAACTAACACAAAATTGGTCTACACCGAGGCTCCATGGGAACCGGTATTATATTATTTTAGTCTTGAAATTGTCGAGTACTGGACAGAATGAAAGTAAGGAATGGTTTAATATCAGACTAAATTTGCCCTTGATCAGCAACAGGCCCTATTTGGTTTTACTTTAGTTTATTTGATTTGGTTTTAATTAGTTGAGCAGAGAAAAATAATCATTACCGGTTTTCATTCTTGAAACCAATAAAAATTTATTTCTCAAAAATAATAAAATCATAAACGTCTTATGAATTATTCTGGAAGGGACCCGGTCTGCTGATAGACTCAATTGAAATGAGGAGAGCTGATGAAATATCAATGGAGAGAGGTGGCGGAGATAATATCACTCTACAGGGCAGTTAGCTCACCGGCTTAACGATCCGACATTAAAGTAGATTGGCCTGGGAAGAAGGGCGGGAATGGTGGATGGCCGCTTGGAATTGGAAGACATTGGAGCGACCCTTAGGATGGCATAAATCCATTCGGGACACTTGGGGTGTCCGTTGGAGGGTTCTCATGAATCTCCACCGCCTCCGCAGATACTCGTAATCCGAACCTCTCATAGTCTCCTCCCCGCCTCTTATGTCTTCCGAGGGGTTCTCTTTTAGGGTATTCACTGTTACCGTTCAATTAGGGGTTAGAAGCCTTCTCGGTATAGCAGTGGCAGCTGCCCACATAAATTGATCACTGAAGTCTCGCAGTGATGATTGTTTGGTATTAAGCATAATTATTAATGGGAAGAAGGGCGAGCAATTTTTAATCTGATTTTGATTGTGAATTTCAGAGCTGCTGAATTCCATCTTTAATTTCTTTATCTCCTGGTGTGTAAAAGGTATTTTCATAATATAGGAAATCTTAATTTATGGTAGAGGGCACGAATATCGCCCACTTAAGCCATTTTTTTCCAGTATTAGAGGACTTATCCATTCGCTTTTTGTCTAAAAATAATTTTAATTTTTTATCTATAATGTTATTATATGTTAGAATGTCACTTATTTTCTCTCAGATATGGGCATAAATACTGTGTTTTTGATCTCTCTGTTTCAATTAACCACAATATAAGTGGCCTATATAGTTTCGGCATATTCGCTTTCTTATCAACACAGGATGGGGCATAAACTGACACACTTTGAAGGGATGTAAACAACAAATTAATGTCTCTAGAAAAATATGGTTTAACTTTCAAAAAGTCCATTGTGAATAGTTTTATTTCAGTGAGTTTTATAAATGATACCTTCCAAACGTCGGCCGTTGTTGACGCGATTTCTGGCCTGTTTAAACACACAAAAAAATCTCATGGTGACAAATCTTTTGCGCAAGAGCACGGCCAACTAAGTCCCTCCTCAAAGAGATCAATCTGTCAGGGTACTTATTTTGAATAATTAATTGACGTAGAATTTTAGAACTCTGTGGTGTTTAGGTAAGGAGGTACAACTATTTTTTTAATTTATATTGGGTTTAAGTCTTATTTGTTTTGTTTGTAGTGAATTTAACCTTTGAAATAAAGGATATAAGTCACAATTATTTACTATTGTTCCACTTGACCTATAGAACAAACTTACTACTTGACTAAAAGATAACTCCAACAGAATGTCTGAACAGTCAAGTAACTTCTTATTAATTCCAAATAAGATAGGGAGATGAGTACAGAGATAAAGCATAGATTTAATAAACATATACATATACACTCCTTTGTTTATAATATATACACTACTTAACAATCACTGTTATTTTTTTAGCTATTGATGATTGGAAAAAATAAATGATGGATCACACAATTCGACAATATACAAGTAATAACCAACTCTAATCTATACTAGCTAAACAAAAATAAATAATTTTCAAAAGGCCAAAAGTACTGTATGTAATCCAAATCTTCACAAATTGTCCTCATGAGGGGAGGAGAGGAAACCGGTCATAGAATTCTTGGAATTCACATTAGTGTGTTGAAAAGCCTAGAAACTATCTATCTTAGATTTCAGACGACATGGTGGACCGATATGGCGTAGAGCAGGAGTCCCTAATCTTTTTCTACCTGGGTGCACATTTATAGGTTATATGCCAGGTTGCGGGCACTATTTTGCCAGTATGATACTACCACATAACAAACAAAAAAATTCATCTTTGAAATTGAAAAACCAATATGATTCCTTTTTAGAATTATACGCTTGTTTTCTTGTATTAGATTCACGTATTGAGATTAGAATTAAAAAACGAATTTAAAAGAATATGTCCATATATCGAGGTATAAAATATGTGGATTGCAGTGTTACCAACACTGTCATTCAATTTTAGTTACTATTAAAAAAGGGAATAAACAAAATAACAATGATGATTAACAGAAAAACATAAAATCCCATGATATAAATAAATTACCATTTAAAAACAATTTTGCTTATTCAAACAAATTTCTAATTTATTATTAGATATCTAAAAAAGAAACATTATACAATATTTTATTGAAAACTCGTCGATCTTCAGTAGGCCACATCAAATAGTGATGATTGACAGAAAAACATGCTATGATATAAATAAATTACTATTTTCAAACAATTCGGTTATATTTTTTAAAATTATAAGATATTTTTTAAAATGTATAGAATATTTTATTGAAACTCATCGATCTGCAGTAGGCCAGGAAAACTGTTAGTGATCGCTTGTTCAGGTTATGTCCCCTGAGTCCAGGTTTGGGACTCCTAGCGTAGAGGATTAAATCTTTGTGAATAATCTTTTCTTTTTCTTATAGCTTAATATTTACTATAAACCCACTCCCCTCCCAAAAATAATAATAATAATAATATCGCTCATTTTCTGCAACAACATCATAACTCGAAATTTACGATTTTTCAGCCAATGCATTTGATGTTTTAAATACTGCGTTGATTTCTGTGGAATTATCATACAAAATTAAATAATAGGATTGGCCTTACAAACTCAGAAATGACACTCTTCTAGTTTAAAGTTCACATCATTGCAATTATCCTAGTAATATTTACTCAAAAATCATGATGGCGTTGTTGCAGCAAATGAGCGATGTATATTTAAACACTTTTTACAAGCGATCACTAACAGTTTTCCTGGCCTACTGCAGATCAACGAGTTTCAATAAAATATTCTAAAAATTTAAAAAAAATATCTTATAATTTTAAAAAATATATCCGCATTGTTTGAAAATAGTAATTTATTTATATCATAGCATGTTTTTTTGCCAATCATTACTATTTTATGTGGCCCACTGCAGATCGACGAGTTTTTAGATTATTATATGATTAATCACATGGTTAAGATATTGACCTAGTTTATGTTCACATTACCAATATATAGGGGAGTTTGGGAGTATTTTTATCATTACCTCATATGGAGTAAGGCCGTATTAAAGGAACATATTAAAATTTACCTTCATTGATATTAACATGTAAAGATTGTGTAGGTTTATTACCTTGGCTATGCCTTGAACCGATATGCCCTTAAAAAGACCGATAAAGGTCGGCCTTATAAAGGCGCTATGGAATCGACAAAGAAGATAAGAGCAGATTCCTGAACGCATCCTCCACGGGTTTAAGTCCCCCTTATTGTGCTCTGTCTAGATTGGATTCCCGACCAGTCAAATAAAAATATAATGGCGAGTTCAAAAGGAACTGCACCTTACTAATTGTTAGTCATTAATGTGTTTTAATTTAAATGTTAGTAATATTTTCAATGGTGCCTTCTTATTCATCACGTTTGTTCTAAAAATAGATTTAGTGGCTAGTGTAACAGAATTATTGATTCGCGGCATTATAAAATAATGTAATAGAATTTTATTTTTTTAATAAAAGTTGGAAGATAAATCTTCCTCCGAACTATATCCAATTTTCGGCATTACCTATTCAAGTGAATCGAATACCTGCTGCACAAATAATCCTCCCTCCCCCCCTACATTTCTCAAAACCTCACTGAGGGTTCAGATTGTTATTGTTATATCCTACACGGCGAAGATAGCATCCAGCACCCTCCTCGTACTCGAGATATAAAAGAATTCTCAGCAGTTCCTGTGAATATCGTAGAGAAGAAAAGTCCCTGGATTAGCGTGTGAGCGTTATCTTGGCAGAACAGTTTTTGAGGGGAGCGACAAAAGGCTATTGTGAGCCTCGCAGAACAATAGAGGAGAATAAACATTCGTCTGAGCCGTAGTTGGAGGATATTCTGATGATAAGGAGTTGTTCCAGGTGCTTGTGGTCCGTCACTGCGAGGAAAAGTCTATTGCGTATGAAATGTTTGAGAAGGTATTATGTCAGTGACTCTATTACCCAGAAGTATGGTTGAAATATGGTTGAACTTATATTTTAATAAAAAGTATAAAGTTATATTCATGTTCCAGGTTTTGCTTTTAGACAACATAAAAACTGAAATAAAACAACTTTAAATTAGGAAGGCAAAGAAAGTACAACAATACTTACCACGGAGGGAATATAAATGCAATATTAGAAGCTAGGTGCTTCTTATCTGCAACTTGTGTATAGCAGTCGTATTTCTCTTGTAGTGACACCTTGAATGTTAGTCCCGCAAAGAAGTGAAGCTGGAAAATGCCTGTTTTTATCTTTGTCTTTATTTACGAAACCAGAAATTCTGGGTGTATAAGTGTCAATAAGAAATACTTTTTTTTTTATAACCCTAGTTTTGTTAGTTTCTCGGTAGTTACAATTAGATATTACAAATTAAGTACACACGAATTTACTATTCCTAAGTTTTTAGGTATGTTAGTAATAAAAGGCTTCAACTGTTTCATATTTCTTATTACATAGCTCATGGCGTTTCGGAATTCACCTCCTATTTTCAGAAACAGAATTAGAATGAAGAAATACCCCGAAACGTTGAGAAAAACAATGTAAAGAAAATTCTAGTAAAAATATCCAAAGTAAATTTAATAAAATGATCCTTCCACAGAAAATAATAAAGAAATAAAAAGTTAAGTTTTTGTTTTTCTTCTCTCCCTCCCTTCCAAGTGTAACGAATCTAGTGAAATAGAGTTGTTTTTTTCAAGGCCGCTTTTGTAGACAGCAATTTCTTACGCTTCTTACAGTGGCTATGATATCGCTTGTAAAAAGTGAATTTCTCTTGCATAAAAAAAAAAAAAAGAATGAAAATGTAATCGAAGACCCTCACAGTGACTCAGCTAGAGGGAGATGAAAATTCTAACGATAGAGTTATCCCTCATCGTGGGAAATACTAATTCATCACCCTGCCAGTAGGGGCGTTGTGTTGTGTTCGTCTTTGGGGGTCTCCGCTATATTTATAGTCTGCTGCTGGGTGACTTTACAAATTCTCTTTTTTTTTTCCGAACTTGTAAAGCATCGCTTTTTGTTTCCTGTGGCCTGCCCATCTATCTCTTACTGAATCCCTGTCTGTTTGGTTCCGTATATCATGAACTGTGATCTCAATAGTTGTGTTTCTTGTGTCGTCTTCCGAAGTTCGTTTGTCCGTATAATTGAAAAAGATACATTTCGATTTTGTTACAAAGATTAATTTACTAGACAATTTGACTAAACCATGCCATCGCTAATAGAGTTTAAAAATAAAAAGATAAAATAAACAAAATGGAAGGAATTCGTTGATCGAAAACATAAAAGCTTTACGGGGGTGAATTCAACACAAAAAAAAAAAATATATATATATACAATTTAGCGTTTCGATAAAACTCTATATATTTTGATATATGATAAATGATATAAGATATTTGAATTTTCTTAGTTTTAGAATGTTTTTTTCCCTGATGATCAACTTATCTATTTTTTAAAAAAATAATATGTCTGTGTATCTTCTACAACAGTCACCTAGTTGTTATAAATGGATCTAACCTAATGGAATTTCTGTGCAATTGTCCATGTTTTCCAAAATTGTAGTTATCTAGTTGTAGAACTCATCCTACGATTCAAATGAAATCAAATGAATCAAAATTTCCTTTTAGCTTAAAAATTGAATATTTTATTGGAATTATTTGGTATAAGAAAAAAATTTTTAAAAAAGTCATTCTAAATTTTTTTTGTTAGTTCGAAAGACAGGCAGCTCTGTATGGTGGAATAATGGTATAAAATCTTACTTTACCTTACTATAGAACATTTATTAAATAAGAACCGATTGAGGTAGAAAAAAAAAATAATAATAATACATTTTTTTTAAATATGTACCATTTCAAACCATGGAAGGCATTGGATTCATGAGTGATAAACACGTACGTACTTTTTCTTGACCGATGTTTATATAAGGAGTCAGCATCCTCGCTCTCTTTTCTCTCAACTGAATAAAAAGTACAGGTACCCAATTTTGGGAGGATGGATGTACCCTAGAAGGGTTTTCTAGCTTCAGTGTCTTTTTACCTCTGAATAAACAAAAAATAAATTTCCACATTCAAAAATAAAGTTAAGAGTCCACTGGCTTATCCACCCAGCTGCTTATTATCAGCACTAAGCCAGCAAACATAATTTAAATAAAGACAAAAAATAATTGATTAAAGTTATAATTTTCTTCTTCTTTTTTTTTTTTTTTTTTACTTATTATACTATATAAGTACTATGCTACATTATAATATGCTCCATGACATCTAAACAATGACAGATTTTATACATCAAACAAAAATCTTTGATGGTGGCTGGATAAATTGTTTAAAGCATATTGTTGCTAGTGACTTATCTTCTTTAAGTAAACTGAGGTGGGTAGGAGTGAATAAATAAATAATAATTATTCAATTAATGTTTAAATATTTACACCTTTCATTAAAATATATATCTTTAAGTCGGAGGGCATTATATTAGACTTCCCCAACATTACAGAAGAGTAGTTTGAACACATGTTTTCCTCCCAATGAAGGTTGACTCAGTGTTGTTTTAGAAGCATCTAATTCCCCTAACTATTGTTCTAGGGCATAGTTATCTATGCCTATGGGCAAAGCAAAAAAAAAGTTAAATACAAATATGTAGTAATACTGAATTTAAAATAAGAATGGGTAGCGTCCTATACATCCGAGGTACAGATATAGGATCCACCTAAATTAATTACACAAAATAGAATTACACAAATTAAAATTACATTTTTAAAGTAACATTTTTAAAGTGAACTTTAAAATTACTACCTTTTAAAATTACATTTAATTTAAATTGACATTACATTATGTCGCCACCAATGTTTAGGTAAGGAATGTGAAAATTGTATTTTTTTAACTCCTTAGCTTTATTAATCTACCAGGAGCATATTTGCAAAATAAAATCTTATGAACCCAAATCTAGGTCTCAGAGAAGTAGTAAGATCAAAAGATAAAAAAAATTATTCCCAATAGGAAGTAAAGTTGTCCGAAAGGTGTTTTAATCAATTGTACGGTAGTGAAGTTTGAATGCAGTTACAATCTTTTTATACTCCCTAATAAATTATATTTCAGGCTGCAAGACAGTTAGACCAAACTTTATGAATAATATAAAGGCAATGTGTAAAATCTAATTAATATGTCGAGTGGATTTATTTAGCTCTTGTAAAAACAGCTCCATGTCGACATAGTGCAGTTTATCTCCGAGGTCCAGATTTGTGGCTGTCGTCAAGCTCGAGAAATGAAATATACAAATATATGTGTGTGTTATATATATATACTTCTATATGTATATATATATATATATATATATATATATATATATATATATATATATATAATACATATGAAATACTAATAATAATACATATAATATATGTATTATATAATATATAAAAATATATATATATATATAATACATATAATATATATATATATATATATATATATATATATATATATATATACACATACACAAATATATTTGTATTATTGTACTGAGAAATATACTGTAAAATCTCTGAGGGAGGGAAAAAACAAAAATACATTCATTACTTAACCCAATGGTTTCGTCTTTGTCTCAGTCTGTGTTTGAGTCTCTTAGGAACTGTTATATTTTTTTATGTGCGAAAAAATCATCTAATTAACAAAATGTCCAGATAAAAACAGCTTTATAGACCGTATTAAAAATCTACTTATGCATTTTTATAAATTAATGAGGGCGGAATTTATAAACATATAATTTTCGTTTTTTAAAAGTTATTTTTTCAATTTTACGCAAGTGTTACACACTTTTCTATTTAGTTATCTTTTCATAAAAGCTTCCATTATAACGGTGAATTTACAAATTTGTGAAACTTAGGAGCAAAATTTAAAAAAAAAAATATTGTTTTAAAAAAAAAAGCATTAACGTTATGCTCATAAATTTCGTCCCCAACTTATGAATTTATAAAAATGCATTAATAGATTTTTGATACCTAATTTTGATAATAGGCCATATATACCTGTTTTTTAAATGGAAATTTTTTAATTTAGATGATTTATTCACACACGAACAAATATAACAGTTCCGAACGTAGACCGAGGTCAAGACGAAAATATCGTATTGTGATAATTGTCAACCTTGCCTTTTATTTATATTTTCCGGTTTGATCTTTCAAGTTTCTTTAAATATGATTATTTAATTCAAGAATAAGGTTTTGAAAGCGATATGACTATACCAGATTCAACTGTGCGTCGGCTAGACGTCTAAGCAGTAATTTAAATTCCAATGTTCTGGTAAACATAACCCGTTAGCAACTTTTCCTCGATTACTATTATATCGTAAGCTATGCTTTCATAGGAAGGAGATAGATCAGACATACTACCGAATTCTCGCTAAAGAAATAAAAACCTTGGTCAACATAGACATGGAGGTTCCTAGAAGTTGAAGACCATCGGTGGAAGAAAATTGGTGGTAATAGGCTGTTGGGCAGTTAACTTTATTACGGCCTCATATCTAGAGCTCTCGGAGAATTTATTTCACCGGGTCATGCCAAACTGGCTCTCGGCCAGAGCTCACTCGACCACCTCTCCACTTTGGTCCAAGTTTTATTGTTTTATCCACTGGCTCTATCGTATGTCTTCTTTATTTATTATATAACACTTTAGTTGTTATTGTCATAGGTAAGTCATGCAATTAATTATTTAAATAAATTTGGTTTTAATTTACTAGAGACTGCCATTGGATCATTCCAGATTCCAAAAACGTTCTTGAATCCTCAAATAGCAGTTAACAACTTAAGCAGTCGTAGTTTCGTCTGCTGTCATCACCCAGATTGAAATGCATAGATTGCACGTCTCATTTCAGCCACCTAAATGATTAACTAGAAAGGTATTGCTATGTTTCTGACAAACTGCTTTTCTAAGGCAGGTGGGGGTTCCAGAAACCCCATTTACTCAATTTAATTATCTAATTTATTCTCTATTTGCATCGGTTCCAGAAGGGAGCCGATCAATCAAACTATATTTTAACATAAAAGGCTAGAGACCGCTGACCCCCCTGATATCGTCAATTAGCTTGGGATATTATAAATACCATTGAATAACCTTTCCAAGGGTGTCGTGTTCACCATTTCACTTAATTAACTAGATGATGGCATGCAGGGTAAATAGAATGGTAGATTTTGTTACAGATCTTACTTTATTTATGTTACGTTATTAATTAACCTATTGGCTTGATAATTTCTAATCTTCACTTTGTAAAAATCTACAGACTGTAACATATGTATTTCAGAATACTGGGAGAACTCTTGCTTATTTAAAATATTATCCGGATGCCACGTAATATTATACATTGATGTACACAATGAATCAGAGGACTAGCACTTATCTTATTGTTGCTCTATGGTCTAGGTCTCTCTCTCTCCTGTCTCGATGTGCTGCTCAGCTGTACCCTCTGCGAACCTCCGTCTTCTGGCTTCTCCCAAGAACTCTCCTCTTCAACTCTTTCCCCAGAACTACCTCCTTCAAACTTCTCACCAGAACTCTCCGTATTTCTCCTTTCTCGGCCTCTTATAATGTTTCCCCTACTTCTTCTTGAAAAGATGCATTTGGTCCCCACTCTCCTTTTGGGGACATCTTATTGGCTGAAGCTATAAGAATATTTGAAAAAGGACTTGTAACCTTGGGCGACGGATTTTATTACACCAAGTCGACCTGGCCTAGTTTTATGGTGCTTTTACTTTCGCTTATCTTAAACGGCCTATTGGCGGTCTTGAACTACACCCCCTCCCCTCCACCTTCCAGATAAGAGCACCCGACTTTGTAAATATTTCTTTGTCCGAAAAAGGAACTGGTTAATATTGATATTACTGAACCGGGTGGCATCTCTTTAATTTATTCCTTATTTAATTACTATTATGAATCTTAATTATTTCCTTCAATCCCAGTATCCTCAATACATAACAGTATAATACTAATCAGCAAAATGCTATTTATTAAAGTGTTCCTTTAAGCAATTGTCAACTCGACCTTTTGGAATGATGGAACAAGATTCCTACTGACGAAATCGAAGAAAACGAATTGTTGGTGTGACAAGGTTCCGAGCGAACGCGTCCTTAGAACGGAAGAAGGTCTCAGGGCGACCACGAGTGGATATTGATGAGATTCTGACGGACGTTTTATGAACTCTTCGGACTTAGCGGCGAACAGTTAGACATCACAGCATTGCCAAGCTTTAGTTAACCGCAAGCTGTTCTATCCTAGCAGGATAACGCACTACCACACACTTCAAGTCGGATCAAGAAAAAGTTGAACCGTCTTCAAGAGATTCAACCACCATACAGTCCGATCTCTCACTATCAGATTATCACTTATTTCGTTTCATGGCCCACTTTCTTCATTAGAAAAAAAAAAATAATTCTACAGAGGTTGAAATTGCGGAGCAAGATTTTTTCGGCGTCCTAAGGAGTGGTATCAGCGTGGCATTGAACAAATGGATGAAAGATGGTTGACAAGTAGATCACAATAGGCTATATTTTGAATATTAATTGTTTCATATTAAATAAATAACCATCTCCTTTTATATATATATATATATATATATATATATATATATATATATATAAATAATCACATGTTAAAAATTCAATGGGAGAGACAATGTAAAACAAAAATTATTAACAAATAGATAATATTAAGAAAAACCTTTAACTTTAACTAAATACTCTCCATTTTTGTGCTAGAGAAGTATTATTCCAACAAGAAAAGAGTATCATAAGGAGGGTAGTGGACGGGCGGTTGGATGGCCAATCGGTTGCCAGGGAAGATGCAAATGCCGGGTCCTGGTTGGCCAAGTCGAGTGTCCGCAGTTCAGGCTTCATTTCCATACCTTCCTTCCCTCCCCCCTCTCTCCCAACTATCCCCTCGCCCCCCATCCTCGTCTGGGTTTTGTCCTCCCCCCTTCCTATTTTCCATCTCATTCGGCTTTATCGTATCTTCCCGGTGTATCTTTTTGTCACATTGTTCCCGAAATACGACCCACTCTCGGACGGCCTGAGGGATCCCGCTACCGTTTTCTTTTAAATGAGTGGGCACAATAAATGAGGTGGATGAAATTCAATGGCACGAGACACCCATGTTTACAGATAACGAATTTGGAATAAGTATTTCATGTTTTATCTTGAGTATATGTAGAATTGGTAATACAATTTATACCTGATTATAGCCTATTGCAGCTGATGCTCATCGGAGATCTGGTCGATTGAATTTTATTAAAAGCAAATAGATAATACAGTGATTTCTTTAAAAGTGAAACATTACAAACATCCTTGCTCGTGTTTTCAAGTTGCAAACAAACTTAATTCACTAATTAAGTCAATATTCTCATTTTAGGATTTTTTTTTTTAATTTAATCTATATCAGAATCTAGACTTATAATCTATCTTTTGTAGTAAATGAATGATAATACTAACTGTATAACTTTCATACCATGTGTATAGAGTAACCAAATTGAAAATAATAAAATAAAAGCCTTCTCAGTCGTACATTAATTTAGTTCAGTTAACAATACAAAATAATTTGCTTTTGAGTGACAAGGGAAGGGCACAGATAGGTCACCGATTTCAACGAATTTTTTTGTGGTGGCTCTACATCCAAAAATATTGGACCTGTTTCCCGGCGTTCGTTCCAATAGGTTCTAGGAGCAGAGAAAAAAAATTAAACACGCTGAAAATGCTATATTTTTTATCTTGAGTTTGAAAAATGATATCAACGTGGTTTTTCCACCAAAAGATTTGCTTTTCACTTTCTTTTAAAGTAAAAATACACACATTATAAAATAATTGATTTTTGATTAAATAAATTGAAAAAGAGTTTAAATATAGGTCCTCGTGCGCCTGCTGACCCCGAACAGCCATAATCCGGGGGTCTAGACCAATTTGTCACTCTCCTTAGACCCGAGAGAGTCGGTGGGAAGGACACTGCCCAATTGGCCCCAAAGGAACTGTATATATATATATATATATATATATATATATATATATATATATATATATATATATATATATATATATATATATATTGTCCTACAATAGATTGAAAAATATATTTTATATATAGATAGCACTGCTATATTTTATTCTTTTTTTTTTCTGTTGGCACTATAGACCATGCAGATCTTTGGCCGCGCGATGAGGTCTTCTTATCGACATTTTATCGCTTGCAGGATCAAAGGCAGCCTGGAGGGGGTCACCTAGCCTCACGTTACTGCGAACCATAGTTTCCATGGTGCAGGCTGCCCATTGCTCCGTAGCCAGTCTATACAAATCTATATATACATATATATAGATTTGTATAGGTCTAGATTTGTATATATATATATATATATATATATATATATATATATATATATATATATATATATATATATATGTATATATAGATTTGTATAGACTGGCTACGGAGCAATGGGCAGCCTGCACCATGCAATCAGCCCACCATAATAAGAACTGCCATAATTTTTGGTGTAAATAATCTTTAAAGCTAGTTTAATTAATCTAAACTTTTTTTTTTAAATTTATTATACCAAAAAACAATTAGTTTTTAATGTTGGATTTGAATTAAATGGTATCAATGTAGAATCACCACATAAAATTACGTTTAAATCGGTGACCCATTGACCTATATATATATATATATATATATATATATATATATATATATATATATATATATATATATATATATTGTCTTACAATAGATTGAAAAATATACTGTATATATAGATAGCACGGCTTGATAGTAAATCATTTTTCTCTCACAAGGGGAAGGCATTGTCAATGGGTCACCGATTTAAACGTAATTTTATGTGGTGATTCTACATTGATACCATTTAATTCAAATCCAACATTAAAAACTAATTGTTTTTTGGTATAATAAATTTAAAAAAAAAAAGTTTAGATTAATTAAACTAGCCTTAAAGATTATTTACACCAAAAATTATGGCAGTTCTTATTATGGTGGGCTGAATATAATACCAAATATCATCGAAATCAATATATATATATATATATATATATATATATATATATATATATATATATATATGTGTGTGTGTGTGTAATGAAAACACTATTACCCCACTGAGCGAAATATGTTAACAGAATTTTTTTATTCAAAACTTGCGTCAGATTTGGTTTTAGTACTATGAAAAATCCGTATATTCAAATTTTCGGACGAATTTAAAAATAAAATTTTGTTGAATAAAAAATTTCACCCTTCAATTTTTTTTAAAGATTCAAAAATTGCCCATAAATCAGAAACCCTTTAAACGATTCAAACGAAATTTGGGTCTTCGGCAAAGGCTCTGAATCTAAGCGATTTGCTTTATTTGCGATGTTCTTACGTGTTTTATAACCAACGTTATCTATAAAAAAAACCTCAATTTTGATTTTATCTTGTAATGACATTTTTTTACACAGACCTTCTAGATAATGCCATAATTGTTTATATTTGTGAAACAAAGAAAATACCCTCTTTCCAATGAGTCCAAGAAAATCGGATGAACTGAGGACGAGAGCTTCAAATCGAAAGGTAATTTCGTGGCCTACATATTTTGAACTCCATCAAAACTGAAAAAAAAAATATTTGTTTTCAATGATATTTTCAATATAAAGGTTTTTGGTTCGCTGAATCAAAATCTCCCATCATTTTTGGTTTGAAAAAATCTGTAAGCCTAGTTTAACTGATAATTTAAACACTTTTTCAATTTATTTAATCAAAAATCAATTATTTTATAATTAATTAATTAATAAAAAAAGAAAGTGAAAAGCAAATCTTTTGGTGGAAAAACCACGTTGATATCATTTTTCAAACTCAAGATAAAAAATATAGCAGTTTCAGCGTGTTTAATTTTTTTTCTCTGCTCCTAGAACCTATTGGAACGAACGCCGGGAAACAGGTCCAATATTTTTGGATGTAGAGCCACCACAAAAAAATTCGTTGAAATCGGTGACCTATCTGTGCTCTTCCCTTATCACTCAAAAGCAAATTATTTTATATTGTTAACTGAACTAAATTAATGTACCACTGTGAAGGCTTTTATTTTATTATTTTCAATTTGGTTACTCTATACACATGGTATGAAAGTTATACAGTTAGTATTATCATTCATTTCCTACAAAAGATAGATTATAAGTCTAGATTCTGATAAAGATTAAATTTTAAAAAAAATCCTAAAATGAGAATATTGACTTAATTAGTGAATTAAGTTTGTTTGCAACTTGAAAACACGAGCAAGGATGTTTGTAATGTTTCACTTTTAAAGAAATCACTGTATTGTCTATTTGCTTTTAATAAAATTCAATCGACCAGATCTCCGATGAGCATCAGCTGCAATAGGCTATAATCAGGTATAAATTGTATTACCAATTCTACATATACTCAAGATAAAACATGAAATACTTATTCCAAATTCGTTATCTGTAAACATGGGTGTCAGGTCCAATATTTTTGGATGTAGAGCCACCACAAAAAAATTCGTTGAAATCGGTGACCTATCTGTGCCCTTCCCTTATCACTCAAAAGCAAATTATTTTGTATTGTTAACTGAACTAAATTAATGTACCACTGTGAAGGCTTTTATTTTATTATTTTCAATTTGGTTACTCTATACACATGGTATGAAAGTTATACAGTTAGTATTATCATTCATTTCCTACAAAAGATAGATTATAAGTCTAGATTCTGATATAGATTAAATTTAAAAAAAAATCCTAAAATGAGAATATTGACTTAATTAGTGAATTAAGTTTGTTTGCAACTTGAAAACACGAGCAAGGATGTTTGTAATGTTTCACTTTTAAAGAAATCACTGTATTGTCTATTTGCTTTTAATAAAATTCAATCGACCAGATCTCCAATGAGCATCAGCTGCAATAGGCTATAATCAGGTATAAATTGTATTACCAATTCTACATATACTCAAGATAAAACATGAAATACTTATTCCAAATTCGTTATCTGTAAACATGGGTGTCAGGTCCAATATTTTTGGATGTAGAGCCACCACAAAAAAATTCGTTGAAATCGGTGACCTATCGATGACCATGAAGTGAATTCCCACACGCGTGGTGTTTTGTGAACAGAAGAACATTCTAACCCGAAATGGACTTCATTTTATTTTGTAATCTAAAGAATTTATTTCATATTTTATATTCTTGAAAAAAAAATTATATAAAGTTTAATTTTTATGGATTAACACTATTTTAAATAGTTTGAGATCCTTATATATTCTAAACAATAATAAGAATAACAAATTTTAGAATTACGTGTTTTAAACAGGATTTTCCTAAGAGCTCGTCTGTCAAGAACCTATAAAGGAGAGGCGGTAGGTATCCGCAAAACTTCACATAAGTGTCATTACTCCGCGAAACTCTTGGCTGTCAAGTACTTGCTCGAAAGGAATCCTCATTAAGACGTAATAACCTCCAGAAAGTTATACGTCAAGAAGTTCTGAAGCAGTAGAATACTCGGAAGGCAGACATTCCTAACCATATTAACTGCCCACAGAATGGTATCAAGAGAAAGAAGGTCAAACTGCTGAGACTTCGATTCACAACTTATGGTACTAGTGCCACACAAGCGGTATGATGCTTTAGTCTAATCGATAAGGAAGAGATTTTTTTATATATTATAAATCAATGTATTTGTTTTCAAATATTACAGTCTGTCACAACTAAATACTTTATGCAGACGCCCTATTTATTTGGGGAATCAGTGGAGCTATCTTCAGTTTAAATGAGCCTCTGATAAAACCAGAAGTATGGGCGAGGCAAAACGCAATGACAATAAATGCATTAAAAACAACTTTTCAGCTTTTCTCTCTGTCAGATTCAGATTCCCGTACAGCGGATTGGCGTTGGGAGAAAGCAATATATCCAAATATCTAGGGCTCAAGTAGATAGACGACTAATATGGAAGTCCCACGGAGACCCCTATGCGGAAAAATAGAGACTATAACCCGCCTATTAAGATGACTGACAACTACAAAGTGGAGTGCACATCAAGATATTCACAACTCGTAAACCTGCGCTAGAATACGAGATCGAAGTTACTGTCGCTGCTAGAGCTAGCACACTAAGCAATCTCCACCTCGTACAAAATACGGTCTTTCGGATAATTAGAGGCGCAGCTAAAAGTCCATCCCTGTTGCAGCCATCGAGGAACGGAATCAGATTGAACCTCTTCAACCATACCGAGAAAAGGCAGCATTGAGATTTTGGAAGTGCTTTAGGCGAGTAAATGAACATCAATGGACAAATGATCAACAAGCTACATTTAGGCTGAAAACACAAAGGTCACCACTCACTGCATGTCAAAACCTCCTACGAAAATATGATATTCCACCCATGGATATGCATTCGTTCCAGGGCTTATTCAACGACTTACTTCTAGCTCGCTACAAACTGAATGGCCACTCGCTTGTTTCTCCAAAACAAGCCTCCATACCGGATGAATTAAAACAGACCTACAAACCATTTATGAAGTATACACAGAAAACGAGTAGATTCAAGTCTGTACCGACGGAACTTCAATATCTGACTGCGGGCAAAAAGAGGCTGGTTTCTACTGCCGTCTATTTCAAGGACAGTTTAGGCGCCACTGTAGGCGCCAGTAAAAGTAACTACTATGGATAAGCTAAAGCAGTGTACGCCGCTGCAGCCGAGCTGAAAAGAATTGCTTATTCTTCAAAAGCAGTGTTTTTGGTCGGCTCGCTAGGCGCCATACACAACCTGTCGCGCAGCACAAAAACAGACTGCCAGAGAACCATTGAGTGCAGAAGAATACTCGAATACTTATGTTCCAATGGATGCCCATTCATGTCAATTTACGTGGATAAGAGGAAGCCAATAAACTAGCCAAGTTTGGAACTACTCTGCCTCAACGCATCTGCAATCATCTAAGACACTAATTAACACATCAGTCGGGAGCATCACCGCATCCATATTCTGTCATCTCCCGAATGCCGGTTATGTGGTTGCAGGCTGATAGATGCTGAACACCTGATAGCTTGTTTAGCTCTAGACCATATCGTACGGAATGAGAGCCCGGGACATACAGAAGTTCATCTTTTCTGGTCAAATTGCTCAACAGCCATGGGTGGGCTTTGGATAGCAGCAGCACAACTAAAGACAATTAGTAGATATGATAATAAAATTCATTCATAACATATTAGGAGTAATTTAAGTAAATTAAATAAAATATTAAGTGAATAGAAAAAAATAAATAAAACTAAACTTACAGTTAAAATACAATAAAAATCCCAGATATAGACATACTGTATAATAGAGTAATGGCATGTCAGTACATACTGACATAAACATGACCCGCAGGCGATTTCTATCCAAGACAGGTGTGTACATCATAAGGTATGATTAGTTGTGTAGAGGTTATTTGCAGGGGCTGTTTGTATGTCAGTGTCGCATATATTATGTCATTCGCATCCGCATGGTCGTTTAGCTGGTTGTCGTTGTTTGCTTCGCTTGCATAATTTTAGCCCTGCTGCTCTGTGAAATAATATTGTATCCTCTTCTGTTAAATAAACTTGAATTGGTTAAACATAGTTGGCTGGTAGAATCGAAAATTTATCCTCATATAGTACCTACAGAATATAATGGCGAGTTATCGATTTATTTTTCACATGTATTAAGAATGACCAAACACTCTCAACCAAACAAAGTTACGTAACGAAAGCTCATTGCAGCTGCCTACAAATATTATATTCTGAAAAAAAAAAAAAAAAAAAACAGCGTCTGATCACATAGTTGAAACTGAAACTGAAATATCAACAATGATTTGCTAAAAATATTCATATGTAAATATTTTTCTATATTTTTTATTTAACGTAACAGAGCAGCTTGCAAGTTGTTGTTTGGCTTCAATGGTATAAAACTTCTACCATTGCATTATTATTTCTCTCATGAATGTGCAAACTGAATAAATCTGTTTTATTTTTTTCTAATTATAAAAGTAATAACTTAATGAGAGCAAAAATCTCAACACGGAGACAAAATTGTTAAGGCATTATTGAAGGTTTCCGAAGTAAAGTACTAAGTTTCTCAAACATCAGTAAATAACTGGCCAGTCAACATTTCGCCGATTCAGGCAGTATCAGGAAAGAAAAGGATAGGTTCACATTAAAGCTTACATATCTCAAATCATTCCATATCAACAGTCAAAACATATCAACAGATATCACATATCATATCAACAGTCAAAACATATCAACAGATATCACATATCATATCAACAGTCAAAACATATCAACAGATATCACATATCATATCAACAGTCAAAACATATCAACAGATATCACATATCATATCAACAGTCAAAACATATCAACAGATATCACATATCATATCAACAGTCAAAACATATCAACAGATATCACATATCATATCAACAGTCAAAACATATCGTTGGCTTGGAAGGTGAGTGATACAATAAGTTGAATTTTACGGGAGAATCGTTTGAAGGTTGCCTATTCAGGTTTACCGCTGCCCCTAACTTACTTAAAACATTAAATCCGGCATTTTTTTTAGTCAATATTAATTACTTTTTTTGTTTTTATAAAATAGTAAATTTTAATTTTTTGATCATTTAAAAATTAAACTTGTATTAAATTGGGGTAGCTATTAATAAAAAATAAAATAAATTGTTATTGCTGTAAATATCGAGACTAAATACATTTTTCTGACAAAGGGGAAAACAAAATTTTTCGTATTTTGGCAGTCTTCTTGCAAGCCAAAGATATACTCACAAGGGGAGGGCACGATTTTAATCATTTTTTTTTAAATTCGAGTAGGCCCTAGGAACCGGGAAAAAACCAAAAACAAAACCAGCAAGAAAACAGGCTGAAACTGCTTTATTTTATATTTCGAGTTTGGAAAATCTCGAAATCTAAAAAAAGATCTAAAAGATATCGACGGGGTTTTACCACCAAAATATTTGTTTTTCATATTATGTTATAGGAAAAATCCAAACTTTAAAAATTGCTTTTTGGTCAATTAGTTTTTAAAAAATGATTAAATCAACTCGTAAATGAGCCTAATATTTTAAACATTTTTTAAAGTTTAAAGTTTAAAAAAATTTAACACCAAGAAGCTATTATTTTGTAATGTTAGTATTTTTCCTATAATAAATCCTGAAAACAAATATTTTGGTGGAAAAACCACGCGGCTATTGTTTCCCTAACACGAGATATAAAAACAGAAATTTTAGTTGTTTTTTTATCCAGTAATATCCTAACCATAATTTGTGTCTCTTTTTTTTAATTTTTATAATTACAATTGGTTCTCATAAATTATTCTATTTATTTATTTTATCATAAATGAAATTCACACATTTAAAAAAGAAAAGAGAAAAAACAAACAAAAATAAATAAAAGACCCTCCCAAATTTTTTTATGTTTCACTTTCACAAGATAATGTGTGTAACAGAAGACAGGACTATTGATCTTATCATTTCTAATCACCATTCATCATCATACCATTAAGTGTATACAACACTTTTACGAACAACTTTTAAAAAAGAAAAAAAAAATTAAATTTAACTTTTATTTTAATTTTATTTTTACACATTAATTATATATTCCACATTTCATCATACTTATTGCTATATAAAATCAATGGGAAAGTAAATAAAAGTATTATAGTGAACATAGAATCACCGAGAAAACACATCATCCAATTCAATATCCTGGCGCTTTGCCGTGGGTATGTGGAATGAAAGGAAAAGGAGAAAAAAGATGTTTTTTTACAAAAAAAAATTATTGTAAAGCTAGTACTAATATAAATGTGATTTTATTACTCATGCAACGATAGGCTAACAGAAAAAAGGGTATTTTTTTTTTTTTTAATTACGTCTTATTTCTTTAATAATTTTCAAGTTGAAACTTGAATTCTGAAAACATTTTCTAATGCTACTTGCATTTCTGCGCTTTCATTATTAGAACTCTTAGAGGAGGAGGGGAGAGGAGGAGACTACCAGAACATTCAACGAAACAACAGTTTCTCGAAACCAACAAAAATTTTGACTGTAAATATTCCGAGGCCAAATAGGTGAATTTTTTTCTCGTCAATCGATTGCATTGTTTAGAATTCGTTTCATTTCATTTAGACTTTTTCTAGAAACAGGATCGAAATTTGGCAAAACTGCAATAAAGCTTTACGTTTATCACTTCTTTGCCTTTTCCTTAATCTGCGATTTTATTAGCAAATGACGCTTTCACATAATAATTTCACTCTTATTAAAATGTTTTTGTAGTGAGCTTGCATGGCAACGAATACAAAATTACCAATTTTTATATATTGTATTTCTCCCCTTAAGGATGATATTTCGAAAACTTTAATGCATATAAAGTTTCCCGAAGAAATTCTCTAAATGATAGTGAAAACCGAATCAAAATCGACCGACTATTGATCGGGTTTTGCGAGCACAAACATAAGCACGCTGAATTTTTATATACATTGAGTACAGTCCTTATGGCTTACTTGGACAGTCCTTGCAGAGTAGTCGAGGTAAACCATATTTTTCCAAGACACTATGAGAGAATCTGTTGAGATTTAACACTGATAATTGGTATTAGATCTCCTCGCTTTCAGGTTATAATGGGTCTAACAGCCGTGTCCGATTTTAAAGGGTGTGACAACACTTTTATATATTTCTTTATATTCATGTATAATATTTATATAAATTTTAGTATATTAAACAATTTCTACTATATAGGGAAGTTAATATTTATATATAATAAATTAATTTGTGGAAAAGTACACTTCCCATAAATATAACACTTATATTTTTAAAAACACATTTAACATTGGGGAGAGAATAATGTAAATTAAATTTAATAAAACTATCATTAATATAGTAACAAAAGATATTGTAAATTAAGTTATAAATATTTGGATCTAATTAATTAATGTTGTATTGTAGAAAACAAATAACTTCAAGACGAAGAAGGACTTCCAAATGTCGTTAAAGTGTTATATTTATGGGAAGTGTACTTTTTCACAAATTAATTTATTATTAAAAAAAAAATTTAGTATATATTTCCCTCTTTTTAACTACTAAAATTTGTATTTATATTGAAATTAATTATTGTATTATAAGCACGCATATGTTGTACAAATGGATCGTAATTTTTAAAACATTAATATATTTGTGTGTAATTCGATAAGACCTACGGCTCTATAACAATAAATAATCAATCAATCTATTCTATAATGATTGGGTTAGGAATGCAAACTTTCTGGTAAATCGTTTTAGCAAACGGCACTGGATTAAGTACGTTGAGGTTGATGATACCTGACAACGTGAATTCCTTGTGCAGTTCTCCAATGTATCCCTTGATGATTTCATATCCAGATCTACTCCTTTCTAAGCAGAAAATAGTTATAAAAAATGTTTATGTGCAGCCGTCACGAAATAAGGCGAAATCGAGCAGTCACTACGCTGAATCATGCACCACATGATAGGCTACCGCGTCTTCGTAGATAGGCTTTTATAATTTATTTCATATTTTATAAAATATCTGATAATTATTCGAACTATTTAGTTCCCAAAAATATACCTCGTAAATGGTTAAGAAACATGCTATCATACAATTGAATTTTGGGACATTGGGCCGAACATAATCTCTCCCGCAGAGAAACATAACAGTCCCTAACCGATTCACGTTCCCGCCACAGACCTAATCCAACACTAAACCAGTGATCTATTGTCCGATGTGAGAGGATCGGCAAACACCCATCGGTGAGTTCAAACACTTTTGCCAGTCAACAGTGATGGTGAGCAGGGCTAGATCCGTCGGCACACAGCGTTGGGTACACATCGGGTGTTATCGTCAGTGGCTGGGTGTAGCTGTAGGGAAGGAAGTCGTCTTATAGTCGACCGCTCAGGATCTGCGAAGGTACCTGCATATGCAAACAGATAAATCTTGTCAAATCATGTTGTTGTTTTTTTACTTAAACCAATCAAAAGTGGCTTTTACTTTATTTTTTTTAATGAAGGAAATGGAAGACAATACAGGGATAATAGAATTCTATTATTCTCTTATCTTGTTTTTCTCCTCACAGGTGAAGATCTAGAACTTAGGATACTACAAGTTCGGATAAGTAGGATTCATTTTTGGATTAGAAAATTATGGTAAATATAATTAGATAACATCCGCATGATGGTATAGAAGGATCAATCTAATTAGGGATTGATAAATTTATCAATCCCTAAGTAAATATAATTGTTTGTAGTGATTTAAAGTTTGTAATTAAACTGTTTTATTATAGAATGCATAAAGACATCCTTTTTGTTTTATGTGCAATAATATAATATTTAAATCTTATTTATTTGATTAATACAAGCAATATGGATAGGCTATGGAGCTGAGGTGATGTTTGCCGATGTAAAATATTATTGATTTTTAAAATTTTACTAATAACAATTCATTATAAAAAATAACATTAAACAAAAATAAATATCAAAACGAGAATAGAAATGTAAATAACAGAGAAAGGAAAAAATAATTAAATAAATCTTTATGAAGAACATATATCAGGAATTTTATATTGATTCATGAATATTAATTTGTTGGAGATAACCACATTTTTCCGAAATGTAAGGAATATTGCCATTAAATAAGATTGTTAAATGGTATGGGAGCTTGGTACTTATTAATGTAATTAATATTATATAATGTAAATTAAATTTTATATAATGTTGATATATATTAACTTCAGAAAGACACCTATTAGACGCCTGTAATTAATATTATATAATGTAAATTAAATTTTATATAATGTTGATATATATTAACTTCAGAAAGACGCCTATTATCCTATAAAATATTTATTATATCATAATACTCATCCAACGTTTCGATCTGTCAGCCCGTCATCAGAAAAAAATCTGCAAACAATTGTGTAATATTATCCACAATCAAATTTTACTACACTTTATATATTCATACATAGTAATCAATAATGTGTTAACGAAAAATAGCCAACATCTATCATACCAAAAACATCTAAAAAATGTACACTATTATTAATTGAAGCATACCTTATTTATAATTGCTCAGTTCATCATCCATAGTTAAGTCCTGTTTCTTATTTTCATTTTTTATTTTTAAAAACTTAATAGTTTATATATGTATATATGTCCTTATTTAAAAAATGACAACTTGTTTTCGTCATTTTTAACATTAGTGTACACCTGTCCATTTTCATGTCTGTATTAACATCATATATGTTATTACTAATGATCCTAATATATTCTATGAATATGCATTATTTCATTAATTATCTGATTATGATGTGCAATGTTTCATTTAAATTGACCCTTGTATCAATACTAATTTTTTTTCATATAAGGACTATTAAGTTTTTAAAAATAAAGAATGAAAATAAGAAAAACGGCTTTAAATATGGTTGATGAACTGAGCAATTATAAATCAGGTATGTTTGAATTAACAATAATAACAATTGTTTAGATGTCTTTGATTTGACAGAATTTAGCTATTTTTAGTTAAAACATTATTGATAACTATGTATGAACATATAATTTGTAAGCAAATTTCATAGTTGATAGTGTTATATATTAGTTGGATGAGTATCATCATATAATAAAGATATTTCCTGAATTTAATATTTCCTGCATCCTTGGATAAATGATGCATTTAAATATAAAAAATATTCAGAATGTTTTTAAATATGTTTTCAACATTAATATAATTTATAGATTGGAACTTAATAATGATTCAATTGGTCAGGAACATTGTTAACATTTCATAACATTATTTTATTTTTCAAGAAAACTATACTCTTTATAATCCATACTATTTTTGTATTATTATTAGGCAACGTTTCGAACCATCTTTGTCTATTTTCAAAGCCACTTGTTTCATATATTTATTTATTATTCTTTTTTTAGCCCAGTAAGAAAAGAATAATAATTAATTTTTTTTGTCATTTTTTCCATCATGTGTCAAATATTTAATTTTTTTTTATTTTTATTTACAGTCTCCTTAATATCTATAATCTGTTTTAAGTCTGATATTTCACCATCACATAATACTTTTGTCCATATTGTAATATTATAAATGTAATATTATAAATGTAATATTATAAATGTAACATTATAAATGTAATATTATAAATGTAATATTATAAAGAATAAATTATTATTCTTTTTTTAGCCCAGTAAGAAAAGAATAATAATTAATTTTTTTTGTCATTTTTTCCATCATGTGTCAAATATTTAATTTTTTTTTATTTTTATTTACAGTCTCCTTAATATCTATAATCTGTTTTAAGTCTGATATTTCACCATCACATAATACTTTTGTCCATATTGTAATAATGCAAGAAAAAATAATATGGATTAAAAAGGGTTGAATTTTTCTTGAAAAGGTAAATACTGTTATGCAATTTATCATTTTTGCTCTTGAAAATAAAGAAGCCTTTTGAAGATTGTTCACATTTATTTATAAAAATTGAAGTTTGTAAGTTCTATAATACTTCCTTGATTATTTTACCTTTTATAATAAAGTGTTTTTATTGTTATTACTTCTTTATTGTTATTATTTTTTAGCTGTTGATGTGTGTATGTGCGGCGTGTTTTCTAGAGAGGCTAATTTTCCATAAATTTATTTTAGAATCTTCCGTTAATATCCTAATTCTTTTTTTGTTTTTGTTTGTTATATCTCTAATTTATTAATTTTCCCTTTATTCCTACTTTGAAAGTAAATGAAATCTATCACTATTTCAAATGATCACTCACAGAGTTCCTAGTGTCGTTAATTCGCTATTAGGCAAACTTGTTCAACGCTCTCACCGGCCAAGAGATGGAGGAGTACAGCCACCTCGCCAGTGATGGCACAAAGGCTCGACAAAGCGACAATGTTGTGCCAGGAGCGGCCTCACAAAGGCTTTTGTGAGACCAAACTGGCCGCTTCCGATATGTTTCAATAGGCTCCTGCACAATTGGTCATGAGAGTCATGGGGTTAATACCAGCTTTAGCTTAGAATGGAATAATGATTTTTTGCAATGATTATTAAAGCTGGCCTTTTCTAGTTCTGATTGAAGTGATGAAATGGTCAAAGAATAGTATAAGTGGAGCATGTACTGTTTGAAAATAACAACTCAGATTGTAAGGAAATATGAATTTCATCATGAATGAAAAGATCTTCAAAAGGATTCTCTTTAATTTCAAGGGAAAAAATGATAAATTTCATAACAGTCTTTTCAAGAAAAGTTATACCCTTTTTAATCCATAATATTTTTTATTACATTATTAGGCAACGTTTCAGATGATCATTATCCTTTTTCAAAGCCACTCCTTTCAGATAACTACAATTACATTTTAAAAAATTACAATACAATACTATAGAAAAATATTAAAAAGAAATATCCAATAATAAATAATGAATAAATCTTATTTATTTAGTCTGGTAAGCATATACTATTTATCATTTTTTCCTTTCATCATGTTTAAAATATTTTAAAATTTCTTTAAATTTAATACCAGAAAATAATAATATTAGTTATTTAAATTCCAAACAAATTTATGCAAAAAAAAAAAATGTAAAAATATCAAAAATTAAACTTTTTTCTATACTGTCTCTCTAATATCTTTAGTCTGTTCTAAGTCTGATATTACACTAATGCACTTAGTCAATTTCGTTATTATTGTTAATTCTTCTAGATTATTACTATTGTTTATTGTTCCATGTTTTATAAAACTTTAATAATTAAATATTTATTTTATTTATTATATCAACTTGTTGTCCTATTTTTTGCATATTTGTTTTGAAATTGACTGCATTATTGATGCTTTTGGTAATATAACTTGATTCTATATATTTTCTTATTTTATTGTAATTAGCTTTATGTAGAATTTATATTTCATTAACTATGTTTTACTAGTGCTGTAGTTTTGATATTTTTTTTTATTATTTACGTTGGCCCCCTGATGCTTTATTCTCTTTTTTTAAATTTTGAGATGTTTAATCTATGTAATAAAAACATATTTCACTAAGAAAATAAATGTGGACTAATAATTATGGTTGAAAATCTGAGTACTAATTCCAACCTGTAACTAGTATAATTTTCTCAATAATTTGTTTGCATTTAAGTTGCGACATTTTTACCTTGATGATTATTACTATACGCAAATAGTCCAGCCCCAGAGTCGGCTTTCAAAACTTTATCTTATTAACATAAAGCTAAAAGCTTTTTGGAGAGGTTCATAAGTTAATTAATTCACCAATTCATCAGAGAGGAGAGAATGTACTTTTATATAAGTACATTATACTAATAACTATTGCGTCATGTCTAAAACACACATCTTTTTTGTATCTACTGGCGCCTGCATCACGAACAACTTATTAACATACTGTTTCCAGACTGCTCTACCTAACTCCTTGTATGTCTAAAATTAGTAGTGGGGATAGAGAAATAGGCGTAGGAAAGATAGGATATTAGTGTCTATAAACTAATAAATGAGACTCTTGTAAAAAGCACCAGATGTGAGACAATATGATCCTGATAAGGTAAGTTGCCATGGCAAGCAAACAAGGAACTTGTTAGATATAAAGGCAGAGTTTATTGAGGAAGCTATTGACTTGGTGTCCCGTACGGGTTGCAATTACTTTCTAAACTTTTATTTAATAAAAGTTAAATAATTCAATATTATATATTTATATATAATATATATATATATATTTTTTTTTATTATATTGTATATGAATCAAGTGGTATTCCGTAACTTTAATATCTAGTCCTACAATAATATGCAATTGCTAAATTATTCACCATTATCAATTATCCATTATTGATATCAATCTGTCTTTTCTTTGATAAATCAACTAAAAATAATTGAAGAATATTGGCTGAAAATGTTACGTTACGTTAAAATTTTAATGTTTTGAGAATACGGCAAATAAAGATTTTTTTTATACGATTTTAAGGTCCACTATTCATTTATCAATCTATCCAATCCACTGAAAAATCATGCGATTATCTAAGAATTAATTAATTTTGTTGTTAGTGTTTTAGTTGCTAATTGTTTGGTTGTTAGTGTGTAATTAGTTGTTAATGTTACAAGGCGAAGATAAGTTGCTTACACCTTCATTCATAAGAAAAATCAATATCCGAAAATTGTTGCATAGCTTATTCAACATTTCTTCAATTCTACTATCAAAAACCTGCAACTATTCACCCAAAATCATTCGACCGGGAGACAGTTCCGATGTCGAATTCCCGAAATTGCGTTCTATAGTATTCACGATTTCATAATAGAAACCAGTTTATTAATTAATTTGTATATCTCTTGACGTTCTCAATGAAAATTTAGGGTGTTTTATGGAAAAACATTTGTTCTTTGTCTAAAACGTCTGGCCCTAAGCAATGTTTTGGCATCGTCCAGGACGATTTCGACGTCTTTGGAATACGAATGATCCTCCAACAATGGACAACTTTGGATGGCACACCAATACCTAAGCCTGGAACTGAAGACAAGATACTATTGGGTGGAGACCATTATGCTAAATTGGGACGGCAGGGGCAATTGCTAGTTAGGAGTGAGGCGTTAGTATTCCGTTCCTCGCCGCGCACCAATCATTTGAACCTCGTAAATAATTTTACTCGAAGCAGTCCCGCAGGAAAGCACAATGCCGAATCACAATAGCCTCCTTATCCTGGACAGATATACTGCTTTCTATTTGTGCATAGTATTTATATATAGTGTTTAGAAGATCATTTATCATAATGTTATATAAAAGGACTGCGTGTTTTTCGTTGGTAAACGCTAACCGCAAAAACTACAGAACCAGTCTGTACTAAATTTTAACAATATAATCTTCAAAGTTCCTAAATCGTTTGGTAATAACGAAATCTACCAATATCGACATAGCGTCTGCGTAAAACTTCAAAGGCACTTATTCCTTAAAGTTTATCACCAAATGGTTCAGAATATTGTAATAAAACTTGTCAAAATTCTTCTCGTTAAAGCCTTTTAACTATTCATACATGAACTACATCCCAGAAAATAAGAAGGAAAAGTTATGACGGAAAGAATATTTTATTTGCGTTTTTCGTTGATTATGGGATTGATAAATTATTTGCCACTTCTATAATTTTGTTTTTATTGAAAATGAGTTTCGAATGTTATACATTCATCATCATTTCTAAAAACACACAAAAATTCAAAAATGAGCAATTCAGAATACAGTTTGGTATTATTATACACAATAAATTAAGAGTAATATAAATTAGTATTATAAAACATTTATGAATTATGAATTTAATTAAGACAAGAAATCAAATACATGTTGATATTCACCAAGGTTTAAGTAGATTATATCAAATAGAAAAGTTTGTATTGATTTGTTCTCGCATTGAACTAGCAATGGAAGAAAGGGGTGTTTATGGGTAAACGGTTTAGGGGACGGAGTTTTTCCAGTAATTCCGGTGAGTAATCAGTCAACTGAATATACGAATGCTCATTTTAAATTCCTTACAAAACCATAACAAAAAATCTGATGTGGACACCGCATGACTTCCTTGTACGCTTATTAACCTATAATCGGAAACTCAAAAAGTTATTCTAAATTTGGTTAGTAGTTTCCAAAGACAGCAGTATCTCAAAAACGACACGGCGTCACGGCGTCCATCTATTGACACTGAAAGACACTCTCTATCACTTTCCAGCGTTCAGAGCCCGGCCATCAGAGATTCTTCGTCACTTGTCCTATGCTACATCGCCATTAGCGAGCGAATCGAGAAAAATGAGGATATTCAACGCGTATTTTAGGTATTAAATCGGACCTCACATATATCTTAGGCAAAAAGGGTTGTACAGAAACTCCTTGGGAATAAAGTACGCTTTGAAAAATCGCTGTAGGGCCATTTTGACCCTTGTTCAAATCTGTTCGTAAACACCTGTTATTACATTTTCTTCATTTCCGGGAAAAAAATATAACTATTGAATTGTAAATAGGCCCTAACAAAAGCAAAAAAATTAAGCTTCAAAACAAGTTTTCCCGACAATTATAAATCCCGTAATAAAATGTCCATTTATAGGTATACTTCGCGGTTTTTGATTTTTTTTTTTTGCTTAAAGTTGTTGACCGAATTGTTTATAACTCATTTTTTTCTTTCTATTACGTACTTTTTTTATTTTTAATTTAAAAAGAAGTTGTTCACTTCTGATACGTGAATGAAACACTTTTCGGAACGTTTATTATTTTTTTTCACCTTGTTGCTACATACCGATTTTATGTAAAACCTATAAAATTTGTTTCTATTGTTTTTCTAATAATTATTACATTGCAAATGTCCATTGGAAAATTATTTTAAAAAAATGAATATATTTTCTCTATCGTGCCTTATGAAATATTCTTTTTATATTGACTCCATCGCTAAACTAGATTTTTTTTATTTTTGATGGTACTTTCTTAAACGAAAAATTTATTACTATTCACTACGAACTTATCATTATTATTCATACGTTTAAAAAAATAAAGTGAAGTAAATTGAATTAATAAATTAAAAAATATGATGTACCTCAACAATCGTAAAAATGGTAGTTCATGATCTTTTGTATAAATTGAAATCTTCAAAATAAACTTCATTCAAATGATTATTGCGAATCGAGTATATTTACGATAATTCTTTGAAGCTGTAATATTGACTAGAAAATATCTCAGAAATAACTTCAGGAAATATGCCAAACCCTTTATTCATACGTCTGGCCGTAATTGATAGATTTCATCCTTTGCTCGAAAAAGCCGCATGAGAAGCTCATTCTATTGAGATGCTTTCAGTATCAGACAGTTCTGTTGTTGAAGAACTTCATACAGATATTTATTACAATATTGTACGTTAGGGAAGAGTGGCTAAAATATAAATATATCTTATATCTAAGTGATATCCTTATGATCGCGAATATTAAAATATAATTTGTAAAGAATGTCCAGGCTTCAATTCCACCTCATCATTTCTTAATCAAAAACGTGACTGATAATAACCAAGATGGATGGTTCTCCGTGTACTGAAAATTGGTAATTATAATAAAACAGATTGGATTGCCACTTTTTATCACTATGACGACGGCAATTGCGATGAAGTAATTAAGTAATATAATAGAGTTCTGCTGCAAATAGGTTCAAAAGTTAGTCGCATCAATATGCCTCCGATCAGTTGGAAACTAATGCGAATATCTTGTACTTCATTTACCAAAATTTCAACCAGACTGGAAAATCTTGGTAAATGTATGTAATGTTTAGAGTGCTAAAACTGACCTTCATGTTTGCTATATGAATAATGAATTTTTAACAACAAATGCAACACTTTTTACTTCCTTGTACGAAGTAAAGGAAATATTATATTCGCGAAAATTTTTGGTTTTCAGATTTCAAGGGAAATATCCATTTTGACCATCCCTGAACCCATTTTGACTAGTTTCGTCGTGGCGTCTGTACGTACGTTCGTATGTTCGTTCGTATTTCGCATAACTCAAAAACGGTTAGCCGTAGGATATTGAAATTTTGTATTTATTATTTATAGTTGTGAACCTCCCTTTTTGGTCACTGCTTGATCACCGGAAATGGTACTTTACTTCAAGGTCATAATTGGTTTTTATCAAAAATTATATTAAAATACTATGCAAAACTTCTCAAATTTATTATTTATAACTTATATATTGATTTAAATAACATACTAGATTTTGGTTTAAATTGAAAAATCGGAAGCGGTATTTTACTTCAAGTTCATATTAGACTTTCATCAAAAATTATATTAAAATATAATGTAAAACATCTCAAATTTGGTAAATAGGACTTTTATATCGATATGAATGTATTTAATATATTTTGGTTAAAATTGGTGAGCCGAAAAGGGTACTTTACTTGATGGTCATAATAAGATTACATCCAACATTATATTTAAATTAAATCATATGTTTCAGTAATAAAGGTTACAAACGCAATTTGGTTTCCAATCTAATTAAAAATTTTTATTATTTCTTTCAAGTGTTAAAATTGAGTGAAACATACTGGTTTTCCTCACCGTTTGTGTGTGTGTGTGTGTCAATAAATGGTTGTCGCGACGCCGAGTGTCGTTTTTGAGATACCGCAATCTTCGGAAACTAGTAACCAAATTCAGGATCACTTTTTGAGCCACCGATTTATAGTTTAATAGGCGTACAAGAAAGTCATGTGTTGTCCACATCAGATATTTTATCTTGTTAAATAAAGAAATTAAAAATACTTACTGGAAGGTAAGTATTATTTTTTTTTGGAAGATAAGTACAAAACTCAATCCGGCCCGATGGTGTTGACTACTATTTCATGGCAGATGAAATAAATTTCTGGCTGGAAATGGTTTGTAACATGTTGGATAATTCATTCTTTCTAAACTGCTCGAGTTCCATAAGGACGTTAAAAATCCAAACAGACAACTTCCCAAAATCATACTTTATTTATTTGAAGTTATAGATAGAAAAAACAAAACAATATTTTTTCTCATTTCACGTTCTGCCACTAAAATTAATTTAAAAAAATACATATCCAAAACTATTGAAATCAATCCGCTGAAAATGCATTGCTTTTTTTATATAATTTGAATTATAAAAATTTACAAATTTATTAGTTAAATTTACAAAGGCCTTATAGAAAAAGAATTACGGAAAAATAAGAATTAAAAATGAAATACTTATAAACTTTTTAAATGAAAATGAGTGGTATTAGGAGTTCTTACAAGGGCTAGAGTTTCTATTCTGTTTTTTTCTTTTTTCAGTGTGATTAAAAATTATCACGAGGTTCTATTTTTATTTAAATTGCTTAGGTTAATCTCTTTTTTTTTTTTGTTGCTGGCGGAAGCGTTACATTATAAATAAGGACGGCAAGACGGACATTAAGCATCAATGTTGCCACAGCAGCTTGAATATTAACCAAGAACCGGCAGTGCCAGGCTGTTGCAGGTGACTCACCACAAGACCTTGGCCCGCTAATCATAAACCACGATGAGCGGTCCGGAACAGGAAAGGTCTCATTGGAAGACACGAGGTTTCGGAGGTTCGGAGGTTTTTCCGCAACTACCGGGCAGTTGTGGAATAAATATTGATGAGGCCCGTTGAATAAATTAGGATCATAACACTCCTGGCCCCTTTTGACTCAGCGACCAAAGGAATCGAAAATTTGAAAATAAAGGGAAAACATTGGGACTATATTTCCTTCACAAACATGATAATTACGAGGTGATAGTAAATCCGCGATCAACATTTTTTTATTCAAGCTAAATGGATCATCGTGGGTCCTCCAAATAATTCTGAAGATGGCGTTAAACTAATACTTATAATGGATAGAGATTTTAAAAAAAATTCTAGTAGATATCCGAAAGTCTTCAGGTTTTTACATAAAAGTCTCTGGAAATCTAACCTCTTCATTTATTTGACGTTTCGACCTGTTTCTCCGTTATGATAAAAAAAAATCCGTGAGCATATGGTTCTGCCTCTCCGCTGACCTTCGATACAGAAAGCCCTACATCCGAATTTCAGCTCATTTGACCCAAAGGGAGCCGCTGGAGATGCCCAAATGTAGCGGGGGGAAAAAAAAAATATATATATATATATATATATATATATATATATATATATATATATATATATATATATATATATATATATATATATATATCAGACATCTCCAAATCTTCCATAATCGTGCACTAGGGATTATGAAACGAATAGAAAACGCAGTCCTGCCTCTCACTGCCGACCTTCAACCCAAAGTAATAGTCTATTTTTTCGGAGAAAATACGACCAATAAGGAATTGAAACAGTTGAAATAGCCATATCTTTGCTAATACTCGTCCGATTTCGATGTAACTTCTTTTGTTTTATAGGTAATTTAATTTTCTTTCGATTCCAACAGGATCTCCCTTGGAGGGGTTTTAAAGGTGCGCAAATGTTTTAGAAAATCGGAAAACCAAGGGGTGTGGGGGAACCAAGTCGAGAAACCCAAAGGATACTTCCCCAACACCAACTCAATTCACATACAAATTTTCAGCCCTATCAAAAAAAAAAAACGAAATTTCAGGTAAACATACCGAAATTTTGACTGGAATTTATCCATTCTTTAATGGTATCGTTCTGCCTTGAAGAAAGCCATACATACCGAATTTCAGCTAATTTGACCCAAAGGGGGCAAATTGAGATGCCCAAATGTTGCGGGAAAAAAATATATATATAATATATATATATATATATATATATATATATATATATATAAATATATAAGACATCTCCAAATCTTCCATAATCGTGCTCTACGGGTTATGAAACGGATAGAAAACGCAGTCCCGCCGCTCACCGCCGATCTTCGACCCACTGCAATAGTCTATTTTTTCGGGAAAAATACGATTAAAAACTGATTTAAATTTTTACATCTTTTAACCTTTGCAGTAAGCCACATATTTTGTAATAGCTAGTCCCTTTAGATTTGCTTTTCTCTAAAGGGGCAGCATGTCAATTTTTAAAGATACAATGATTCAAAAATAAAGTACAGCAATACATATTAAACTTCATCTCATAAAAACAGGTTCTTTATTATAAAGAAATTACTACCGTAAAATGTTGTATATTATCTATTAACAATTATCCACGATATAATGAAGAACCTGTTTATTTAAAACTTTTTTTCTCCCAACCCCGCCATTTTGATATTTTAAATTTTTTGTTTTAGTTGCTATTAAAGATAATTTGAAATGTGACCGAGCTCTCTTGCTCGCCTATTTTTTTTTTTAATATTGAATTTTTATAAACTTTTGGAGAACAGTAAATTTAAGGAAAACAATTATTATTAATTAAAAAATATTTATTGCTAGGATAAATAAGTAAAAAAAAATAATCAGTTTTTGATAATGACCACGATACTGGTTGAAACTTCTAATGAATGATGTGTGGTTCATACTTATTTTAAACTAAAAAAACTTCAAAAAAACTATAAATTACTGTTTTATTTATCCATAAAACAAAATTTCTGATGTGGACACCGCATGATTCTTAATTTGGTTACTAGTTTCCGAAGATAGCAGTATCTCAAAAACGGCACTCGGCGTCGTGATGTCCATTTATTGGTTAAGACGTACCCAAGCTCCGTGTTTTTGGAGGTCTAGGTATTATATGTCGTTTTCTTTCAGTAGGTACCAAGCACTTAGAGATTTCTTCGTGTTCCGGGACAACATTAGAACTGTCTATTTCAATAGATAAAGCATTGGAAATCGACGGTTTCAACATTTTAAGCGGAAGAACACGCTTAACGTATACCTTATTCTCCTGATGCACAGACATCACTTCGATACTAGTCAAAATGGATTCACGGATGGTCAAAATGGATATTTCCGTTGAAATCTGAAAACCGGAAATTTTCGCGATTACAATATTACCTTTACTGCGAACAAGGAAGTAAAAAGGTCCCATAATTTTTTTTAATTAAAGAAATTCCTATCACTTCTGAATAAATTATTTTGAAAAATAATAATATTTAATGATCAAGTCAGCCAATCAAGTTAAAAGCTAGTGAATATATGAAAAAACATCCGCTTTCATGTGCATAATTTATTCTTGAATTGTGTAATTTTTTTCAATCCGTCCAATGTTTAAATTTTTTTTATATTGCTAGAATCAATATTTTTTTTTCTCAGTTCATTAGGAGATTTTTCTAAAATTTCTTGAACATTTTGTGTGTATAAAATAGGTGATAGTAGAGCTGGAAAAGGGAGCTATTAAATCATGTAGAGGGGAAGTTTACCCTATCGACCTCCGCCTGGGTCAGATTCAAAGATAAAAAGTCATTAAGTAAATTACCTCTGAGCCATAGTAATTTACCTAATCTCTGACGGATTGAGATTAATTACAATCATTTAATATTTATCCAAGAATTATACTGTGCTGATTTAAAAATTTAAGAAGAGCAATTTAAAATATCGTCTAATATATAACTCTTAAATATTCTTATCGTTTCAACAGTATTTTTGAAACGTTTGCAAAATGTAAATCTTTGCATGTTTGGTACATCAGGTATAAATTTATACCTTTGTATTAGTCTTTAGCGAGAAATTGGTTGAATAATTTATTGCGAATTAATGCTATTGTATGGAATCGAATCTTCATCTCTAGTTTTCTTACTATCAATACTACTACACCAGATTAGCTAAAATAAAATAACTTTTCCTAAAACAAAATTTAAGTTTAACTTAATGTTCTGCTCCATAAATCCAAATATATCCGTATGTCTTAATATTAATCCAAAGCTTAATAACCACCTATCCTAACCCCATTTATATTTTTGGAATAACAGGCTCGAATATACTGAACATGTTCCGACAAATTCAAATATATTCGTCCAATTATTCAAAAAATTAAATTAGGATAAATGAGGATTAAGATTAATTAAGTTAATTTTTGTCACATAGGCAACATTAGTTAAGGTCTAGAGTCCGAAGTCCGAAAGTGCTGTTCAAATTTTAGTAGTAGAGCCAAAATTTCCGTACTTCTTTTCTTTTTTCTTTTTATTAATTTACCTATTTAGCTTTATTATTTATTTGTATATCACTCTTCACTAAAAATTTTCTATGTTATAAATAAAAATATATAAGTAATAATGAAAACGGCCCAAGGTTTCACTCCACGAAACAAAAGCATCCAGTTTGTTACTTGTTCTGCTACACAGTTGCAAATATAAGATGAAGAAAAATAGCCTTCAAATAGGTCCGATTTGAAAATAACACTTTAGTAATATGTGCAAAAGAATATCAAATAAGGATTATTTTCATAAATGCAATACAACTACCTTAATTCCAAAAGTACATCTAAAATCTTCTCTAGGACTAAAAAAAAAAATTTTTAAAAATATATTATGGGAAAAATAATTGTATGCGTTTCCCGTAAAGTTTGCTTACTGGCGCTTAACAAAACGAAGTTGATATCACCAGAAATGCAGGTTTTCGGATGATCTTTAACTATATTGATTACTTGGTATTAAACATTTTTTTTAAAAATAATTTCACGACATGATCAAACCGTTCTGCTTATTATTTTCTAATTAATGTAACATCAAATTTAAAGATTGCAATAGATTCATTCATAATTAATGTGCATTGCTTATATTACACTCATATTACACTTCAATTTATGAGTAATTTATTATACCAGCGGAAGAATAAAATTCTATTTTCCATTTTTATTTTCGATAAATATCTATCTATGAGTGTCATTTTATACAAAAACCAACAAACCAAAATAATTATTTTTGAGAAATTAAATATCATTTTGATTCAGATATTTCTCCAGGTGAAGGAATTTCTTTCCATAATTGGATGAGCGAAGTATCCATTTATAACAATACATACCTTATATTTTAACTTAAGAAATATTTGTTTCCATTTTGGTTGCTAATGAATGCAATTCAAATTGGAAACGTTTTAATAAATTGTTATAACTAATTCGTTTTTGAAATTACTGAATTACAGTGTCATACATCACTCGCTTGTTTCATAAGTATGGATCTGTAATCCCGAAGATGTGACAGTTGATGGTATCGTGCTGTCAGTACGTGTCTTTTTAATTTTTAATATTTTTTATATATTAGCCCGAGATTGCGTTCATAGGAAAGAAAGGTTGGTACTTGATTTATATCAATTATTACGCTTGGATATGAAGCTTTTCGAGTGGAACAAAACTGATTTTGTCGAGCTTGCTCTACTTTTTCATTGGTTGAAATATTCTTCAAGATTCAATATCAATTTAAATTAATTAATAGAATAAATTTCAATTTAAATTGAATGTGTAATTAATTATTATTGAATGGATTTCAGTGATCGCTAGATTTCTTTTGTTATTTTGCATAAAAGGAAAATTATGACTTAAGCATAGCTAATTTTTAAATTGAAATTATTATGATTTATTCGATAGATCCAAGCCATGCAATTGGAGTAACGAAAAGATTATTAACCAGAGAAATTGGCGACTACTCAGCTTTAGATATTCCATGTCCTATCGAGGCGGAACTTAAACTTTAGCTAGTTTGCGAACCCTCCAGACCACAAGTTATACTAGCAGTTTGGAGAGGCTGCCGAAGAAAAGTCTGTCTTACCCCTGACCTAGAAACAGCCCAACTGCTCCAAGAATCCGAGGCAAGTTTTCTTGTAGCAAACTGTCCTGTTCCGGCAGCATCTCCTTGTCTGGGACCTATAGTTCTCGGTCCTGCCACTAATTGTATACCCATTAAAGCCTTCTTCACTGTATCCACGTCTTCACTGTTTGAAGGAAAACATACACTGTTTCATGGGACCTATATTGATCTACATACTCGTTCTAACAAGCATCTTTGAACAATTTCGGATTTTTTTTTTTTTTTTTTAACGTATTACATTAATTGATTGTGACTCCTTAGAAAACACAAAGCACTTAATATTCATGTACTGACAAGGCTTTTTTAATTCTTTTTTCGTCAGCACTCATGTTAGTCCAGTCAGTAGAGAAGCTGGGGTCTACGATTAAAAAGGTGGGGTAGAAGTTTTTATTTTTTTGTAGATTTTATATATGGGTGCAAACATCTAAGAAACAAAAATGCTAACTCGTGTGACCACGGGAAAGTTTTAGCAGCCAAAAACTGAGATAGAGCGCTGTATATGACAATAAGTTCATAGCTTGAAAATAAGTCCTCTAAGAGAAAACCCCAATAGATAAAAGTTGTAGAGCATCAAATTATACGTCCACTAAGTATCAAACTTTTAAATTCAGTTATATACACCTACCGATCTCCGAGATTGGCATATTAGCTCAGTAGAGACATCATTTTGTATTGAAAAAAGTGGAGTAATTTTGATTTTCAGGTATTTTGTATGTAATGCCTCTCTCGTGAAAAATCCAAATTTTCGACCTCCTCCTACCAATGCATAAATAATTTGTTTGATATTTATGTGATATATACGTGTAGGCCATACATACACAATGGGTAAATTATGATATTACATTCAAAAATACTAATCTGAATACCGGATGCTATTTTTACTTTCCTGTTCACATTCTCTAAAATTATTATTTTAATATATCTTGGTGTCTGTTGATAGTGATATTTTATATGAATCTTGAAGGAAATTTAATCCTCTACAAGATTGGTGATTATGCATTTTTCACTAAACTGCACTGAAAAATAGTTATTCAGGAGTAGCAAAATCTTACTTTTTTCGTACTTTGGAAATTTTGGTAGATTTGTACGGCCTATATCGTATCTGAGTAGCTATTCCGAATTTTAAAAAATATTTCACACAAAACTTCCTGGAAATTTAATGTTATTTAAAATTGGCAACGAGACATTTTCGCCATAAGGTGCGAAAAGCTTTCGTAAAAGGTGCTTTTTCTTAGAGTTTTTAAGATGGCGGGAATGCAGTGCAAGGAGGTCGAAAACTTGGATTTTTCACGAGAGGGGCAATACATACAACATACCTGAAAATCAAATATTATACCACTTTTTGCAATCCAAAATGATATTTCTACTCAGCTAATATGCCCATCCTGGAGATCGGGATATTGCCAAATTTGAGAGGTACACTTGACCGAATTTAAAATTTGTCACTCAGTAGACGCAGAATTTGATGTTCTCTAGCTTTTATCTAATGAGTTTTTCTCCTAGAGAACTCATTTCCAAGCTACAGATTCATGTATTATACTCGAAAATTTCGAAATATTATACTCGAAATTATTACACTAGAAAAAACCGCCGTGTTATTACCGTGGTTTTCGACACTTAAGCGAATTATTATATTTTGGTACTGGCAGAATTTAGTGTTATTTAATTTATCACGCTATAAATGTTTCGATTGAATGCTCCGTTTAGGAATTTTAGAGGAAAAAACCAAAAAGAGTTCTAAAATGTCGAGGGTTTTTGGCTGCCAAAAGTTCTCCCGAGGTCGCCCGTGTTAACATTTTTGTTTTTTACATGTTTCCACCCATATAAACAAGTTTCAAAAATAAAAGCTACCCCACCTCTCCCATATCTACACCACCTATTGTATCGTAGAGAGAGAATATTCGAGGGTGGAGAGTAATAAACGATACAACAATAAAATGATTATCAACGAGCTTGTCAAAAGATCTATATATAAGTCTATGTACTATAAAAAAGATATTTGCCATGGTGAGCAAACAAGGAAAGTGTTAGATGCAAAGAGAGTTTATTGAGGAAGTTATCGACTTTGTGAGGTCTTGCCATATGTATCTTAACTATTCTTTGTTAAAAGATAAATATTTTAATTATATATAAATATATCTTATTAATGATATAATCTATTTACGAAGCCTCAAATCCTATTCCATAACTCACGAATGCAGCATTTATTTATTGTAAGGGTAAATACATTACACTTATCCTTTTACATGCTATCTGAAAAATACCTTACTTATTGAGATTCAGAAGTGGATTTAGGAGATTCTTTTCCCCTACCAGCCTAATTAATATAATAAACGATACCAAGTAGCATTGTTTTCGTAAGTAATTGCATGAGTGTATAAAGCTAAATATTTGGCCAGCAGGAGATATAATGGCCATTGGCCGTACCAGCGTGGACCTACCAATGAGCGCGTTATTGCCTCCGACCAATTGTCTGACATCGTTTTATCTTTTCTGATGTGACAATCTATTTCATATAAATCTGCCTAAATCTTCTATTCTGCATATTATTTCATTAGTCTAGATCATTCGTTCCAATCGTTTTTGTTTTTACAGTGATGTATTAATGATTTTTTCTACTTGTAGAGACATTTTATTTGTAACTCAATGTTTTGTTAGTATGACTGGTATTGTTTGATAGCTTTGGATTTTTTTTGTTATATTAAATATTTTTCCAAAATTGACTTATTTGGTTTTTAATCTATTCCAAATCAGAAAGCTTTGTTCATCGTCATGAATTCTTTAGCCTTCTAGCATCCTGATTTTGTGAATAGTTCAAATTATGTGTTACTTGCAATGTATTAAACTGTATAAGTCTGTATAAAATGTATATATCTGATTCATTGTGTTAGTCGTATATTTTATCAGTATTAAATTAAGTTATTTTCCGTATATTTTTTGTTTTCAGAGCTTAAATATTTAGCTTTCGTGATACTTATAACCATGTACCAAATAAGTTCAATTAAGTTTAAATACAACAGGTTTTTATTGTGATGAAATTAGCATGTATTCTAATTTCATCTTAACCAAAACCTGTTTACATAATGTGCTATTAGTAAATGTATCTAAAGTGGAGTCTAGTTTTGTTGTCAAAGCAAAATTACTTAATGCGATTACAAAAAGTTTATAAAAGTAAAAAGTAAATATTAATTTTATACTAATTATTTTTATTAAATAACATTCATGATGATAAACTTGAACTTCAGTGATAATCTTTTTTTTTTTTTTTTAATTAAGGCATAAAACCATTTTGAAGTCTTCATCTAGATGACTGACGACTTTATATATAGTTACTTATTTTCGTATTATTTATGTGAAGAGTGATAAAAAAATAAATTATAAAGCTAAATAAGTAACATAATAAAAAAAAAAAAAATTAAATTGAAAAGAAGGACAGACATTTTGGTTCTACTTCCACAATTTGAAGAGCACTTTCGGACTTTGGATCCTAGACCGAAGTCTTGCCTATGTGACAAAAATTAACTATTCTAATTAATCTTAATCCTAATTTATATTTTTAGAATAATTGGAGGAACATATTTGAACTTGTCGGAACATGCAGGATATTCGATTCTGTTATTCTAAAAATATAAATGGGGGTTAAGACAAGTGGTAATTAAAATTTGGATTAATATTCATGAAGATAGTTAAGACTAGGCTAGTCACCTGGATAAGAGTGATTAAGGTTGGTCAGTGTTGGACTTTGGTCTAGGGTCCAAATGTGCTCTTCAAATTGTGGAAGTAGAACCAAAATTGTTGTAGTGGAACCGATATTTCCTCCCTACTTAGAAATAGTTTTTAAAAATAAACTTATTTGGAAAGATAGAAGGTATTAAACACATGTTTACTCATTTCCTAAAGCTGCTGATATACCTGCATGTATATCAGGATTATTAACATAATACAGAATTATTAACAGGAATTAATAATTGAGTTTAATTTAGTATTTTAAAAATCACAATCTTAAATAATGTGGATTATTGTCAATCTCTTGTTAGACTTCTGACTTTTTCTTCAGTCAGGTGCGCTTATGTCTTGTTTTTTCATTCTGAGCCGCGTAAGGAGCACATCCCTTTCAGCGGCTGCTACGACTGGGCCATTTCATTCTTTGTGGCCTTCAGTTCATATGAAGAATTGTTGTCCCACAATGCCTGCATCGTTTAGTATGTCTCTTAGTGGCCCCGCAAGATGTGAAGTTATCAGGTATGTTTTGTCTCATCCTGGAAGTGGTAGAGCTTTTTCTGCTTTATCATGCATTTCAAATCATTTTTAAATTTTACACAAACCATTATACAGACATTAATGGCGAGCTAACGAACTTCTTCGATTTTCCAATGCCATAAAGGCTACTGATTGTTAATCATAAACCATAATAATTACTAATATATCCACATCAAATTAAATTATGTTATTTATTATCTGATTAACAGTAAACAACTCAATTTACAAATACTATTTTACGTTCGACCAAAAAACACTTTCCAGTCGATGGTCATTGTTGTAAGAATTAGATGAATATTTCTTCAGTGATTAAAATGGAAAATTTAAGAAGATCAGAATGTGCAAATGGATGACGACTCTGACCCTCAACATGGCTGTTCAGAACAGGAGTGAGCCATAGATAAAAAGAAGATTAATACGTCTATGGTCATCTAGTGGATGGTGATTGCTGTTAAAACTATACTTGTTCGATTATATATATTTTTAATATGTCCATGTTGATTAAGTAATATATTTATTTTATTTCCTTAGTTTCCCTTAGAGTTCACTTATGCTGAGATATTTTTTCATCTTCTGATATCGATTTAATATAAGCCCCAATTTCGGCATGTTAATCTATATTTGATACTTAGTCTTACTTCACTCCTCATCTTGAAATATTAATTTTGTGATTTAAATTTAACTCCAGTCGTTTCGAATTCCATTTTGTGTGACAGAATTATTTTTCTATGACTTGAAATATAAGTGACGTATACAATAATTCAGTCATACAATTAGAAACGAAACTGTAAATGTCGCCTCTAAAAAGATTGTAAGACATCTTGTGATCTCCGGTCGCATAGGTTCGCAACTACTACATTATTCACAAGAGAGGGAGGCGAGTTAAACCAAACAATATTCATGATGTGATAAGGGAACAGTGCTGTGGAAAAGTAGCGCACAAGTGAATTTAATCAAAAGCGAAACAGATGGAGATCCGCCATGTATAAGAAATTGAGGAAGCACCAGGTGGTGGCTGGCGGACCGTAAACTCTCGGAGCATTCCTTCAACTTCTCCTCGGTTGAGTTTGATCCTAACAAACTCGTATTTCATAGTCGTTTTCTTATTGCGTATATATATATATATATATATATATATATATATATATATATATATAATCATACTATTTATTATGTAGAAGGACAGCCCGTTTTTCGTTTGTAACCGTTAACCGCAAAAACGTCAGAATCATTCGTTACCAAATTTTACTTCAATCATCTTTATGGTCCTCCAAAGGTTTAGTAATAATAAAATCTACTGATTTGTCATTAAAAAGTGATTAATAAATTGCAAAGAGAAAAAGTTTCCAACTTGTGTGCCATAGTCATGACAACCTCTAACCCGCGAGAGAAAGTTGACTATAGAAGCTTTTTAATCAGTGTTAAATTACAGGATGGATAAAATCAGAAGGCCTTGGTAGCGAAGAGTGAAAAGGCGTCACCTTAGCAGCCTCGAGACTGCTACGGCGCCAGTTCGAATCTGGCCTGGGCAGATTGAAATGTATTGAAACCTGGAGGGTAACCCGTCCTGTTTGCTTTAATAGGAATAGGATAGGACGTTAAACCCCAATAGAAAACAAAAACTTTCAATTATTTTTATTTATTCTACATATACATTCAAATCTAACAACAGCTGAGAATTGTCGGGTCAGCTTGTATAGAATACTTTGGTAATATTGAGCGCGATAAATAAGAAAAGAAACTTGTTTACATATTAAATAGTTGTTTAGAGTATAAAATCATTTTTATCTTTATTCAATAACTGATTACATTTCACACAATCCCTTAATGGCCAAAGTGAAATCAAGCGTTATCAAACGGTGCCATTGTAAATCTAACCTCATTGCATCAGATCAGAATTGGAAAATGTTATCATCCCATCGACGATGTCATTTTTTTGTATAACATAATAGCGCCGTTCATACAACTTTTTTCAGCCGTCACATTATGTGCTGTAATTACTGACGATGGTTTTTATATCCACTTTTAAACAATTCAGAACACTACGATATTATTTCGGAAACTGGATTCATTTTCAGATTATTTTAGTTCTATATTTGAATATAAGATATGTTGAAATACCGAATTTTGTATATTCTTTATGTGGTTTGTGTTGAGCCTTAAAATTATTATATTTATAAACGAATCACATGATGTATATGTGTATAAATAAATAAATGTTAATTAAATATTTTATTTAATTCATTGTTTGAAATATTTTTTTATAACTCTCGTTTGATTCAATTATTTTTTGTACCTTGATTTCAAAAAGTGTTTGTTTTTAATGTTCTTTCTCTGTTCTATCCATTACTTATTAATATTTATTTTTTATATGTTGATTATTCATGGATATTCGACCTAAAAGAAAATAATTTATTTTTGGTTGATTTATTTTGACAGAGGATGTTTTTTTTCTTTTCTCTCTTTCTCTCTATACATATTTTCCCTCTATCCCCTCTATTCTCTCCATAAAAAAAAAAACTATTATTCATTTCCATCAATATTTTTTTATGATTCTAGTTATTTTTTTTTTAATTATTTTTAATTAGTAAGTTATGTAACTTTTTTCTGTTAACCCTCCCAACACCAGGTGGAGTCAGCCAGGTTTTTTTTTCATATATATATATATATATATATATATATATATATATATATTAATTTCATAAATGTGCCTCTGCTTTTACGAGCATAAATTATATATATATATATATTATGCTCGTAAAAGCAGAGGCACATTTATGAAATTATATTATATTTTTCCTTTAACTATACGCAATGAGTTCGCGTTGTCGAAAATTTGCAGAAAAGTTATGGAGATTTCTTTTTTCTCACAAGTACCACCTCTGGACGCCATTTAGTATTTTATGTCAGTAAAATGGCAAGTAATTTTTTTTTTCTCCCAGTGCTTACAGCAATCAGCGGAAGTAACTTAGTCAAACAATTAATTCCATTGCTTAAGATTGTTGAACAATTTTACTTTGGTTTTCAAGGCCTGATTCAACAAACCTTTGTCTAATTTCTACAAAAATATTGCATTATTCCCCATAGGTCTAAAGACGCCGTGAAGTTCTTTTTTTTTTTTTTTTTTTTTTTGATTCCATTCTGACCAGAGATTTCATAATCTTTTTTATTCTCAGCTTTTGTATGATTTTCATTTCGTTTTTATATTTTTTTATCTTATTAAATTTCAATATTTTTATTTTGGAATTTTTCAGGTTTCTTTCGTTATGATTTATGTATTTTAAAGATCCAAGATTTCAGTGATTTCTTTTTTTGTATTCTTAAACCAATGTTTATTATTTTTTTTTAATAATCAATACTCTACAATCATTTTGTTTAACTTTAATGTTACATCAATTGTATTAATTTATGAATTTTGGATATTTGGATCAATTAAAGCAAGGCAAATAGCAAAAATCGCCAAAATATTAGGTGTAGTCCAGATGTACCACACCCCGTATTTAGTATAGTTTTTATCATCTGGTGTTGGGAAGATTAATTATTTTATTATTTGCTGTAGTTTCTTATCGACTTCTAATTAATATCTTTACAATGACAACTGAGGTATTTTTAAACTAATTAAATGTAATAATTAAAAAAAATCAGTATTATTTAATTTTTTTTAAACTTATTTCTCTTTATTTAAAATTTTGAATTTAAATTAAATTTAAGAGGTATTTCCTCCTTTTCTTTCTATTTCCACTTGCATTCGGCATGGCATTTATCTTATCTAATAAAACTTTAAATGAATTCCTTTGACATATTTTAATATTCTTCTACCCGAAAAAAACGCTTAATTCTCTGAAAGATTTTGTATTCATTTCGACAATTTACTGAGGAGGTCTTCAGTAGGGTTGAGACCAATACTACACGATTGTAACTCAAAAAATCGCATTGAAGTGTTTTTCAAGTATCATGAAAGGTTGGCTACTTTTTTTTCCTGTCATTGTATGATTATTTTTTGTTAAAATAATATAATTATGTACAAAGTGCCTAATAATTATATAAATAATTGTGGAAATTATTCATTTATTTATTTGAATTCATTATAAGTACAGGAATTCAACTCGTTCAAGGATATTAAATTTACTATAAACACACCTGCTTGTACTTCCTGCATGGTCGTTATGTTTTATTTAAAATATTAATTAATTATTAAATGTAGCAGATTGTAATATTTCTCAATAAAAATAGCAAAAACGGAGGAAAAAATATTTTAAAAAAATCTTTTACCAATTCTGTCTCGTATCTAAGTTACTTATTTCTTTTTAATAGACATCTTGAAGATGGCACACATAGTTAGGACGAAAATTCGGTTGTCAGAATAAATTTAACTAAGATTAATTGTTATGTTTCTTTTACTTAAGGTAAGATACCATAGATAGTATCAAACCATCTATTTTATATTGAGAAGCTTTCTATAAATAAAATGCCTACTTAATTTTGTTAATGATGAAAAAAATTATAAAGACAATAACATAAGCCCACGTTTTATTATTCACTTAAAATAACTATTTCTATTTTAATTACTTCCTATACATAACTAATTCTTTACATAACTGTTTCTATCTAATTACCATATTTAACTTTTTCTATTTAGTTATATACTGAACTATTTCCTTTTCATTACCATACTTAATTATTTCTATTTCATTATATGCCTAACTTTTTTCTATTTAATTACTATACTTCATCATTTCTATTTAATTCTATACCTAACTATTTCTATCTAATTACTATACTTAACTGTTTCTATTTAATTATCATACTTAACTATTTCTACTTAATTTCTACTACAATCTGAGGTACCTTTAAGGCTGACGGGGTAGTTTTAAGTCAATCAGGATTTCAAATTTGAACTTTTTAAGCGGGCTCATTATTACATCATTTTGATACAGACAAGTATTTGGGGTCTGTGATTACTAGAAAAAACGAAATTCAAGAGGAAATAAAGGCGCGGTTAAAGATGGGAAATGGTTGTTATTTTTCGGTATCAACATTACTTAGGTCGCATTACATTATTATAACATTATTATAACATATTACATTATTATAACATTACATTCTGTCCAGAAACTTAAAACTTAGAATATACAAAACTATTATCTTGCCTACAGTTCTGTACGGGTGTGAAACGAGGCCGCTAACCTTGAAGGACGAACAACGCCTTAAGGTCTTCGAGAATAAGGTACTGCGTAAAATATTTAGTCCGAAAAAGGGTCAACTGGAGAATTTAGGAGATTAGGAGACTCAGTGACGAACGAATTCCTAAAAAGTTAATAAACGCTGAGCCGGCTGGTAAACGTCCGAGGGGTAGACCGAAACGTAGGTGGGAGGATTGTATTAAGAGTGATCTAATGAATTTGTGTTTGGGCGGTAGTCGGTGGACCGAGATTTGTAGACAGCGATTAGTGGTATCGGCATCGAACCTCCGGGTTCGCTAAGCCTTTTATTATTATTATTTGATACAGACAAACTAAAATCAGAAACTAAACGAAAAGCGGTAACAATCCAAATTTTAAATCCTGATTGACTTAAAGTTTCCCCGTCAGTCTTTATGTTTCTCCAGTTTATTTCACATAACTGTTCCTGTTTAATTACTACATAAACATAACTATTTAAATTTAATTATTATGCATAAAAATTTCTATTCAATTAATACATATAACTATTTCTATTTAATTACTTTAACAGAAATTTAATTGAGTATGCTCTGACTTAAGGTGGCATAAGTACGAAAGACCAATAAACCAGAAGTCACATCCACTGGTACACTGTAATGGACACGTTTCTGACAGAATGTGAGTCACATTGAGACACTAGACTTAGACGTGACGCACTCAAGAGATTGGCTATTCGGCTAGTTTTATTCTTGATTAATTCTCTGATTTATCAGTTCACTAATTTCAGGGCTGCAATTGATTAGTTTTTTACTAATTTGTATTAAAACCGTTTGTCTTGAGAAGTGGATCAAAATTAAATAGCCAGAGGGAAAAAAGAAATGTATTTTTTAATTATAAAGTAGATTATCACTGTTCTGTTTAATATCTCTCCGAATCTACAAAGTTGGATAATGTATATACCGATCAGAGAAAAAAGAAATATGAAGCAGTAGTAATTAATGAAAAATCTAATATTTCGAATTCGAAAAATTTCCTTAGATATATACATTCATCGTTTTTACTTAAAAACCGTCAACCGCACTGTGCTTAGTTAATGATTAATGATCCTTAGTTAAGTCATTCTGTCACATTATTTATTTATTTTTAAATTGATTGTAACTACAAAATAATGCAAATGAAGGAAACAAATTGGATTGGAACACTGTTAACTACCTTAATTCTGCCATGCCTTCGGCTAGAATTAATTAAGCTGTCAGGTGTCAATCACTGTGTCTGCAAACATGTGATATGCTTCCGAATGACAAATACCCCTTTCATAGGCCCTCTGTATCATAGAGTATAGCTTTCAATATTATCAATCAGTTGGCTAACGATGGTATCTTATTTGGGAATCATAGCCTTTGTCATTTGTTGTTTATGTTGCGGTTAGATAAGTAATTTCCACGAAATCGGAGGTTTGCAGACAAACAGTTTATAACAGTTAGCTGTACGTGGTGCAATCAAAATGAAATAAAGGTATATTTCAACTGTGGTTATGCAAAAAAGGTTTAATCCAGGTACGTTTAAATTATCGTTGAATATCAAAGTTCGATTATAATCTGGCTAAATATTTTATATAATTTCGATCACACTGCTTAGTCCGAAGGCACAGATTTAAAAGAAATTAAATAAAATCAAGATAAGCGATTTTTATAATAGTTGTGTCTGAAGGTCGGATTTTTTTGTTTGTTTTTTTATTTTCAATCATGAACCTTTGTAATCGGCCAAGAAAAAACAGATCTTAGCCCCTCTAAAAATTTGAGGTATCACGTACTGAGATACGTAGTATCCCAAAATCGGATACAAATAAATCCATCCGCCCGCCGTCTGCGGTTTCAAGACTTCTGGACCGATATTTTCAATTTTGCCATCAAAGACACAGTTCACCCCATGATGATCCTCCGAACTCGGCATTACCTTTCGCCAATTTGTTTTAGAATAGCGACCTATTAGTGGTTACATACGCCTATATCTCGCCTATTTATGAAGATAGGGATTATTATACAAAAGCCTTAAAAAAAAAGATAAATACAAAATAAATAATCATTATTTTTTTATTCTTGGTATAATGATTCCGAAACACTATTAATAATTAATAATAAATTAACCAAATAAATATTTATAATAAACCAGTGTCGTACTACGGCAACTTTTTAAATTTAATAAATTGGTATGCTTTCTTATACGCGTTATAACAAAGGAGTATATGTTTAGTTTTAGAATTTCAAATTGTTTGAGCAGTTTGGGCGTGCTATTTTAATTATATTATATACCAAAACTTGTGATCTTGCATCTTCATCGGTCAAACTTGAAATATGACAGAATCCGACTGTAGTTTTTGCTTGACAGTAAATTACTGTCCTAATACTTTCTACCTTTTTATGTTCCGATCGTGCCCTAGAATTGGGCATTAGTTAACTATTTTTTTCATTTAAAATGCAAATAATTAATTATTAGTTACTGTTTAGTAACTAATTTCTCAACAATTAAATTAGTTTTAGTTGTAGTGGATAACTAATATTATTAGTCGTAAAAAATGTATTGCTCTTGGCAATTGAAAGCTGATCATTTTTACCTGTAGTTGCAAATAACAATTAACAATTAATATTATATTTATTTGCCGAATTTTGATCTTTGAACCTTACTGTCAGTCTAACGGGTGTCCGCTCATGCCAGGACTGGATCCTAATATATTAACAAATAAAAAATCTATTTACAGAATTTCCAATTCAATTAATTGTAACATTCCGCAAATTAATTGCCTCCTTTCCATTTCAATTGTAACTCTTTCCAATTCAAATATATATTTTTTCCATTTTAATAGTATCTGTTTTCATTTCAATTGTAACCCAACCTGATAAGAATTAATTCTAATTTATTCATTTTGTTATTGAAAAATAATTATTTTAATTAAAATAATAACTCAAAATGACTTAATTTTGACAAAATGAATTAATTTTGGCATATTCTTTCGATAAAATATTAAATAAAATTATTTATTTATAAAAATTTATTATTTTTTATGTTGTTTTGAGGAAGAAGAGTATGGATTTAATCGATTTGGTGATCGTTCATGTGTTTATCGAAGTTGCTAATGTCGAAATTTTGTTCGGCAACGAGTATTTCTAATTAATTATTAGTTTTGCAAAATTATTTGGTATAGGTATCGTTTATTAGGTTTTCAAGGATGCTATTTTCGATTGTAGATGCGCATTTTGGTTTTCCGTTCCTTTATAATATTTTTTATGATATATAAATCGTTTTTTATGTTTTCGAGGGTTCTGATTATTTGTTGAATAGGATTTTTGATCGTGTATGCGCATTTCGATTTACTGTTACTGTTTTCTTATATATAACTATCGTTTTTGAAGGTTCTGATTCCACTTATTCAATTGGATTATTTATCAATCATGTGTATTTCAAAATACCATTGCATTTGACATTTTTCAGCGTATATTTTCCTTGCGCACATAATAAATGACACCTTCAACAAAAACAATATCAACCATAATGGTAATTCGAAATGCAAATACTCGGTAAAAAATCCAATTCAAAAAAGGATTTGGAACACTCGAAAACCAAATAAAACGATCCTTACATCAAAGAAAACTTCAACAGTACCTGAAAAACGACAAGCGTAGGCGCGATCGAAAATACGATGGTAAATTTGGAAAATGGGTCCTTAAAAACCTAATATACGATACCATACATAAAAAGTGTCAACTATAATGGTGATTCGAAATGCTCATGCAATACCAATTAAAAAAAAAGGAATCAGAAGACTGAAAAACTTATTGAATGATCCCAGTATCGAAGAAAACCGAAATATAGAAAATTGAAATGTGCATGCGCGATAAAAAATGTGATATTAAATTCAGAAATGCTTCTTTAAAAACCTTATAAACTGTATTATAAACAACATCAACATTAACGGAAAATTGAAATGCGCAATCGCGTACGAAAATCGATGGTTAATTTGGAAATAGCGTCCTTGAAAACCTAATTATTTTTACCTTTACTAAAGAATTTCGTGAACGAATAATTAATTAGAAATACTCGTTGACACACTAAATTTCGATAGTAAATTCGGCATTAGCAACTTTGAAAATCCTGGTATATTCACTAAATCGATGAATTCCATACTTTCTCCTCCTCAACAAAAAAGAAAAAAAAATATTTGAAAATAAATGATTTTATTTAATAATAAATATTTTTTTCAAATATTTTTACTAGTTGAAATTATCACTAAATGTCAATTATCCAATAAACGAGAAAAAAAATCACGAGACTATGCCGATATTATTTCAAAAGTAATTATTTTAATTAAAACAATTATTTTTCATCATGAAATAAATAAAATAGGATTAATTCCTGAAGGGTACAGGGGTGTGTCTCAAGTTGATATAAGACCTATAAGCTGCTAACAAGAACAAATCATATGTATTTGAAAAAAAAAGTAATAGTTTACTTAATTAGTTGTTAGTTGTTATTCATCAAATACGAATAAAATTAAATAGTTTCAATTTTCATTGCAAATAATATTTTATAGCTAAAAAAAAAAATTAGTTGCCTATTTCAACGGATAGATAATTTAGTTACAAAAGTTATTTATCTGTAGACGAACTAATGGTTCGACATAGGTGTCAGTTCGACAGAATTACAACTAAATTATTTGCAGTTTTTAGCTATTAGTTACAATTAATTTTAGCTCAACTCTGGTCCCAACTATTATAATCAGATTTTTTATTCGTATTCATTGCTCTCTGCCACTTGTGGACAATAGATAATATTGATGTAATGTATTTCTTATTAAATACAGTCTATCATATCCATGAGGTTTTCGAAATTCTACATTTTCATCCAAATCATTTTCCACACGCTTGGCATTCGCATTTCTTTCTGTTTATACTAAGGTATTAGATAATAGAAAATATGGGAAAATAATTTATGGTGAAATTTTTTTAAGGCTTTGCAAAGAAATAAGATTATGAGCTAAATGAAATAATTAAATACCAGCTCTACAGAGCTGGAGCTTTTCTTTGATATTTATTTCGAACTTCGAGAGAATAGAACATTATATTTTTATTCAACATAAAAAGCAACTAATAATTGCTGGAAAAAATTATAATAAAGTACTTCTAATTGCTAACCCATTACTACATAAAATGTTTTTTTTATTTAAAGTCATAATTTTTGCCTTTTAATTCGTACTGGTTATGAAAGAATAATTATAATACTTGTTTACAAACATAATATTCATCAAAGGAATTAATAAAAACTATCTTAATGTATATTAATAAGCATATTTCTAGTAAAGCGATCGACTTATTTATAAATCACTGGTGCTTAGTCAAAAGGGCTTATGTTATGATCACAGGATCTTAAATGAAAAAGAAGTTGAGCTTTAAAAGGCTTAAAGAAACTAAATAAATGATTTTTTTTTTTAAAGTTCGTATTTTACTGTAATGAATAGTCACTGTTAAGATATCACAGCAATTCAAAGAGAAAGAAATTCTTAAAAAGGATTTACAACAAGAATTTTTCAAAAGTTTAGTAAATCGTCCTGTAAACTTCATATTTCATGTTTTAAGCCCTTGGTTCAACTATAGTAAAATTACATACAATTGTATTTTATGTATTAAATGTATGTTGTATTTTTAATTTTATTTATTTAGTTTAATTTCCAAGTTATTTAATTGTCTATTGTTTCTCTGTTTTTGTTTTGACTTATTTTTTTGGTGAATATTGCGTATTTTTTTCTTTAATTTTTCTGTTTATTTCTTAGCACTTTCTTCTTTTGAGTATCGCAATGTTTATATTCCTTTTAAATTTTTTTCAGTAATTAATATTTCTATCAAATGTCACTAAAATACCGTAGGTATGCCTATCGCAGCTTGGAACGTGTAAGATTTATAAATACAGCATCCTAATTTATTAACTATTTATTGGACCCTAATTATGATGAACGATAGTTCAAGCTCTACCGAAATATAAAGAAGAAAGTAGGTAGGGTTAATTGGTACCTTCCATGTAACTATTACTGAATATAACTAACATTATGAATTATAAAACAATTATTATTTAATTCATTTCTAATATATGATGATACTATTTTAATAATTTATTTAGATCAAAATTATTTTAGTAACCATAATTTTCATTATTAATAATAATTTCGACAAATGTAAGTTCTAAAACTCAATACAAATTTTATCTCGAGAAATATTCAAACACTATGGAATGAAATGGAATCTTTTGTTTTCGACACCAACTCAGAAAATAAGTAACTGCTAAGTGGTAATGGAAAATAACAAAATGGTAATGAGTTCTCTTAATTATCGTTAAAAACACTTCAATAATGTGTTATCTCCGCATGTCTTGGATGTGGAGTTAACACATTACAGCGGATGTCCTATATGATGTGCCAAATAGGCAAGTTGGAAATTTTTCAACTTAATTATTAAAAAAAAAATTAAGAGTAATTATAAATCAATTAAAGAATAACCGAAAAATCACCTTGACAAATAATCCACAATCCGGTAGTCGTAGGTTAACAGTTAGATTAAGTATGTTAACAGCTTAGCATAGCAGTGCCATTGGCTTACAACTGTCGATAAGTCGATAGTTATCCACCTCTGCTACCTATCCGTCCAATGGATGCGGCCAATGTCCCCGATAAAACATGCAGACGACAAGACCAGAACAGCCCTCTACAAAGACAGACGTCGTAGACAGAGACCTTGTTCTGTCAACTGGATGACAGGTAGCATCCACTCTTGTGCCATCCCCGTCAGGAAGAGGGATATGATAGTGGTTTCTAGGAGGTTCATTTAAAGTTGACAGTTACTGATCTATGCCCACCAGCATCGTCGAATATACGGAAAGCAAGAAAGGAGGGGGGAAAAAAAAATCTTTATGGATTTTGGTACCTCGGGTGTCTTACGAATAGATGATACACTATGATAAACTTACAACTTACAGAGTTAGTAAATTACAACTGATATTTGTTTCCAGTGACTGAATATTAATCTGAATACTATTTATTTTATTATTACACTCCTAATGATCTGAAACTTGGTATCGAAAACAAGAAGAGGTATAAGAGGAGATATAACATGGCCATTGATTAGGCCCAGTCGAAGTTTGGCTATTACATGGATTTATATTAAAATTATTTCATTAATAATCATTTGTTGCGTATTTCACAAATTCTTAATAGTTAATTGTGATTGTTGAAATAGATTAAAATGAACTGTTTTTCTATTAATTATGAACTGATCGTGGTTGGAGTTTGTTGCTAATGGGATTTCACTGGAAAATTACATAATACTACATAGTGTATAAAACTCCCTTTTTCCGCTCGATAAATTATCCTCCACCATCAATTTCATCCGCTTTTAATGAAGGAAATCAATTAATCAATAATTTCAAAAACGCTTTACGTTGAAAAAATAAAGTAACCTCAACATAATATCGTGGGGAGTGAATTATACAACTAGGTAACTACGATTCATCGTTTCGAGTAAACTAGATATTTGTACTTTCCTATTTATAGAATGGAATTTTTCTGGTGATCAACTTATCTATTTTTGCTAAAAAAACAATAGAAAGAATCCAATCAGAAAACCTAAATTTTCTAAAATACCGATTAATAAAATATCAGTCAACGTTTCTCCAATTCAGGTATCATCATTACATACACCAAAAAATCACATCTATGAAGATCAATAGATCTCATAGTAACAGCCTAAAAAGAGGCATCAATCCAAGACATCCAATCACCAACTGAAGGAAAAGGGATGTAACATAACAACAGCTGAGAAGATTATATTCAAACAGCTCATCATTAGTAAAAATTAAAATACACATACAAAGCAATAAAAAAAAAGAGAAAAAGCCAGAAAAAAAAATATAAAGCAATAAATAAGAAATACAAAGTAAAACCAGAAGAAAAAAGAAATGAAAATGCTCAGCTAAGAAAGGTTATAACTAGATCCCGGATTTCGTGCAGTAAAAAAATTATAAAACATGCAAAAATATGCAACGAAAAATAAAATTCTGTCATTTATGTCTTTTATGTTTAAAAATAAAAAATAAATAAGCATATTTTGTTTTCTTTTATAAATTACTATTTTCTCTTAATTTATTACGTAGGTTGGAGCATTGTTATGTAAAATGTGAAAACCTCAGGAGCTCTTATTAAGGTATTAGTTGCTACTTTTCCCACGATTATACGTGATTCACCCACAAGGGCAACGCATATTTTTCCTAAGTTGAATAAAGTGGCAACTGATAAATATTTTAATAACGTATCGCATGGTCAAGTGAGACAATCCCAAATTTCTGCCCATATATCGATAACTCAATCCTCGTCGAAAAAGTTGAACCATTCATCTTTGCCGGTAGAACTTTACATCTTTGCATTTACGGTCCATTTTGGAGGAATGTCTTTCAATTCTGATAATTTTTTCAATTTTGGGTTTATATTTGAATAAGATATAATTAATTAGATAAAAAACATGAGCAGATAACTAACTAACTAGTTTATATCACAACTGTTACAGCACGAATAATTTTTTTGCTCAGCGAATTTCCGATATTTGTTTTTAATTAGGTTGTACATATGTAAAAAATCTTTAAATTCCCTTCACTCGTAAAAATTTTTGCGGGATGTTGTTTGTTATCATATCCACTAATTAATTTATTTTCCAGTTATTGAACATATTTTTGTCTGAAAAACTGTGTGTATGCATAATTATTTTGCCTACTATAGACTGAGCGTATCACTGTAGTACATAAGAGGAAGTGAAAGGATTAACTGACTTTCCACGAACCTAAAAAGAGCAAACTTCAATTTTCAGATTCAGTCCCAGAATTTTCCAGAAAATTGAATTATATTTAATGTGTTATAAATAGTAACGTATTACTTCTTCAATATGTCCTATGTAATTTTGGTTCAGTTTATATTTTCAAGCAATTTACAAATATTTTTTTTAATTACGGCTAAATGTGCAATTTAATGCAGTAAAAACATAACACGTAAAATTTTCCCCAAAATTATTTAAAATGTGCGATTTGGTGCAAAATAAAACACATATGTTAATCCGGATACCTTAATTCGTGTAAATAACTTTTATTTACCGAATATAAATAACTTTTATAATAAATAACTTTTAAGCAACCGAAAAAAAAGTGCAATTGCACGAGGATCTGGTCTCTAATTATAACCAAAAACAGCTAATCAGCAAACAAATACAACAGAAAAGGCAATTTAGTTAGATTTATTAGACATGTATAAAATGCTTAATGTTTCAGAGTTGATTCAACTTGATTCAAATTTTTACCAAATTCTGTGCAATGTGCAGAGCCTCAAATATCTATTCTTCTGAACCACCTTTGTCTCATCAAAATCAAAGAATTGTTAAAAAAAAAAATAATGCAGTGTTAGGCCTTTCCTGTTAATGTTCTTGCAATCTTATTTATGTTGATGTTTTTCTGTTTTTTTTTCCTTTTTTGGTTGCTTTGTAAGTGTATTTTCTGTTTCCTGCTGATCAATTGTTTAGCTGTTATTATGTTGCCTTTGTCTTCAGTATGTGATTGGATGTCTGGCAGTTATGTGCTGTCTCTGCTTGATGCTTTTTGGACGGTTGGTGTGAGATATACTGAATTTGATCTTCATAGATATGATTTTTTGGTGTACGTCCTAATTATCACTGAATTGTGGAAACGTTGACTGGTTAATCATTTACCGATATTTTAGAAACCCCGTGTTTGTAATCTTCTAATTGTTTTCTAGTAATTAATTCTAAATAATTCTAGTTTTTGAGTTTTTATTCTTTTATATTTATCTATTTTTGAAAAGGATCAGAAATAGATCCTTGATGGATCCTCTCAGTGGATCCTCTCTGTAACAGCCAGCTAGTTGTATGTTGTGGACCTAACCTAATTTAACCTTCCTCTGCAATTACTCCATGTTTTGCAAAATTGTAGTTACCTAGGTTTAGAACTCACCCCACTAAACACAAGCTCCATTAGCTCGAAGTTAGCTAGCACGCCATCTAAATAGCCTTAGGGGGTGAGGAAAAAAAAAAAAATGATCCCACCTCAACCATAAGGGATTAAAATTTCAAATGAAGCTCATCTTCTTAAATAGGGTGCCGCTATTGCCAGGGGTGTTTTAATTATTTATGAATCTATTCAATGTCGGCTTCCAAATAGCAAATTATTCATGAACGGTATGCATTCCTTTAATTAGGATATGGCCTCATTTTGAGTTTAATGGAACTAATATTTCTACCAAATACAACCAAGAAAAAAACTCCCCGTAAAAAATCCATCAAAGGGAATTGTATACGTAAGAGGGTAAAATTAATTATATGGAACACATTTTATTTTTTCGGAATAAATTTCTTGTCTCTATTTTCTTTTTTATTTTTAAATTAGGGTATAATGAGATTCTGTCCTCTCTTGAAAGCAGTCAGAGTCCATTCTGAATTTATTTTTCACAGTTTGGTACCTGTTATTGAAATTTTAATTGACACCTCTTTCTAATTAACATTGCCTTCTTTGAGAGGATCACTTTAGAGTGACAGAGGTAAATTATTGTTGTATATAAACAATTTTAGTTAGTTTATTAATTATTGGTGTCCTTATAATTTAGGTGTTTATGTTCACTACTGTAAATTTTCATCTTCTAACGTTCTAATAAAGAAATAGGTTTAATTAGCTCCAATCTTTCCCGAAGCACATTCATCTGAGAGAAAATATTAATATTTGACTTTAAAGTTTTCAAAGACAGTGATAGGTCCAAGAATGATTCAGAGGCAGCGATCGCGCTTTATTAAAAGAGAGAAAATTTATTTTCACTTTAATTTCAAACTTTAACGTCAAGAGATTTTCGTATTCGTTTCGTTTCAGTGACGTTAGACCCTGACTTGCAAGCATAGGGATCCATTATCTGAGTCTAGAAGACACCGGGTTTCGAGTATGAAAGTGCATATTTAGGATCTATTGATCGATAAGTGGGGGATAAGTATATTGAAGAAAAATGGAGGTTGTTTGTATACAAACTTTAGAAGTTGAAACAAGCAACCTCCAACTCATATCGGAAGCAATCCTAGCTTAGACAAGAAGTCATCTATTGTTGCCTCCGTATTGGAGCATTATCAATATTCTTGTTGTTATCTTTTGAGGGGTCTAAAGGCTCCAGTCCGTGACTATTAACGGATCATAACAAGCATCAAACATATCCTTGAGAAGATTATGACAAACATATTCAAAATAATTCATAAATAAAATTTCGTCTTGGAGAGCCTTTGATTTTCGGCGTTGAAAGCATTTTAGAAGCAAACTAGATATAAAAACAAAATGCAATTAAGTTCAATTTTCCCAATGGCCCTTATGGGTTGAGGCAATAACTAAATAAATTGTTAATAATTTTTAAGTTTAATTCTTTAAATATTATTTTAATTTTCGATTTTGACGTTTCTTTCTGTGAAAAGCTGGTACACATTGTTATTAACCCGCTGTAGGAGCTCTGCCCCAAAAAACCACACCCTTGAGTACATTGCACATCTTCTAGAGCAATTGCGCTTTCAGCTCGACAAGGTTGAAACTGTTAAGGCACTTTAGGATTGTTAGTGTTCATTGGCGTGCCTGTCCTCTTTCCTTCAACAGGTGACTCTTAGGCAGCCCGCAGACCGTGGAAATAATATCCGTTTTTACCAAAATTGATTCTGAACTGTTCTGCCAGGTAGCACACGAGTCGGTGAGAGGGTACTGGTGGTTCGTTTGGGATTAATGGTTCTTAGTATTACTTCAGAAATTTTAAATGTAAAAATTTATAGCCAGTAATAAAATGAAATATTTTTAAAATTACTAATTCAATATATCATTTTAAATTATAACTGATAACAGCAATGAATTTAACAAAACGTAAAGGGCACCTTGCAAATCTATAATACTGTCAGTATGCTAAAATATTGAAAGTATTATTAATCATGTAAGGGCAATACTGATGGAATGATGACGATATTGATAAATATCCGAATAATTTGATATGATTGATGCAATTGATTAGTCCATCAGTACTTGGACACGCTTCAAAAGAGGACAGGTTAAACGGTAAATTTTACTGTCAGTATTATTGAAGTTATAAAAATACTGACAGTATTATTGAGCGTGTGAGGTAGGTAATGATGTAGTGAAGTCCGAAACTGAGGAATGATCCTAAATAAGGTATATCACTCTTCGATGTAATCTCGAGTTGGAGTTGCTATTATGCACAAATACTGACAGTATTGGTGAAGTTGTAAGGAGGGTTCTTCATTCCAAGCATCGTTCTGAGGAACGTTTAGAAGCCAGTGATCGGTGTTTTTACAATTTTTTTTTCTAAAATTTGTCTTATTTTATAATCACGGGATGTCAAGCGTAACAATTATTTTTAAAATTAATATTTTTGAGAAAAAATAGCCGAACTCAAACAAAATAGTATTTTAATTTAGGAATCCGTTTGTTAAATTTCTGAAATTAAGTTTTCCAAATTTCTTCTAATGTCAATAAATATAACTGACTGGAAGGCACAAAATTTGATTTTTTTTAGAATTCCACAAGCCACAAGTTGAGGGGATATATGGCAACATCCGGCGGTATTAAGAAATTTGTTGACTGTTGTTTTACCTTTTCTATTGTCGGGTCCTTCCATGGTTCATTTTCTCGTTTCATTTTAAACTAGTGCGAAATAATGTATTATATTATAAATTATTATTAAACATTATATATAAATAATGTTTTTAATTTCTGGTGCCGTTTTTGTAACGGCTCAGTACGAAGTAAATTTTAAACTTAATTAAAAAATTATATTTTCAAAAATACCGCCAAAAAAGTAGTTTTAAGTTGAAACTATGAAAAGGCGTTAATGGACAGCATGGAATGACAGTATTATTGACCGTGTAAAGGGGTAATAATGTCAGTAGTACTGTCAGTATTATAAATCGCGCGAGAGGGAAAATATTCAGTATTTTCATCAGTTTTGTTTTTGTTCAGTAAACATTGACCGTGTAAGGGCCGCATAAAACGTTACGTAAGGGGATATTGATACTATTTTCTTGCGAATCATTACGTCATTATCCAATGAGCTGAGCAGGATCAACTGCAACTTGACTTATGATTGCTGGTGACATCATCGCGGAAAATATCATGTTCTCAAAAGATCTTCCAGTAGCGAGGTACCTTAAGGTAACTATTAACCTTTCGTGAGCTGAAATTTATTTTCTCAAATTAGTATTGAGAAGAACAGTCTGTTTTAGCATTGACAGCAACTTATGATATGAATTTTGTTCATCCAGTCATGCGAGAATATTTATTATAATCCTTTTCGTCCGTCTTGATAATTTCCTTAAGAAGGACAGAGTGAGAGTATTCTTCGTACTTTCTAAGACTATCTTTTATTCATCGCTTGCATCTTACAGTACGTCTCGCAGAACAAGGCAAAATTGTAGCGTTACACGCTGTCCGCACATTCATTTTTATAGTACTCATTAGTAAACTGCTAAGACAATCCTGAAGAAAATATTGACTATTTGGAATGACAGTGGATGTTTGATTAATACTGATGGAAAATTAACAAAATACTGACAATGTTTTTATTACAGTGTTATTGAACTTGTACAGTACTATTACGACGTGTACATGTCTCATATGGTCTTAATATTTAAAAAAACTATTCTATAATTAAAATAATAACGACAAATTTAATTGTAAGTAGTTATTACATATTTAATGCAGCAAGAGATAACAAATTACCATCAATAAATGATAGTTTTATCAAATGCTCTACAAATATTATGATTTATTCGACCTTATGCCTCTGAAAATGCTCATATACTAAGAAACCTTAAGCAGAAATCGTTAGCTAAGCCAATCTTCTTTAGCCAAATCAACAAACCTAAGTATTACCAAAACGTTACAGATGTAAGGAGTTTGCTAAAACCTCGGGAATCCAAATAATTCAGTCCTTTCAGTGAAAAGCTTTGCGAACAATGGTGGACGTAATTTTCTGAGAAAATGCTCTTTATTTGCCAACAATGCTAAAACTAAAAAATCTAAAAATAAAAAATAAAATACATAAGTTTACAATTCATAGATTAGATATTAAAACAAAGAAATTAAGGCCAGAAAGATCTGAATTCTTTATAAATTCTGGAATACCATTATTGTGTAAAAATATTTCTACTATACTATTGGCATGTTAAAATATTCCTACTGCACTCAAAAATTATCTGGAAAATGTTAAATCAGAGAAAATCATATAATATTTTTATTAAGAGATACTCATATAAAGTACGCCTATTATATATTAAACGAACTAGACAAAGTTCTACATCATATAAAATTTTTCAATACTTTTTACCTTCCGCCTTCCATTAAACCACTATTTTGCTGAATATACACATATCCATTCTTTCTTCAGATATTGTATAGGTAAGCAACTAAAATTGATTCAACTACATATAATGTATTATTATTAATTTTATTAATTTCATTTTTAATAAAACTCCAGGAGTAATGGAATATAAAATACATAACATATATATTATACCTATATTATACTAACTATTATACCGTTTATATTTACGAACTTGTTAAACACAGAAATTTAACGATGGTAATGAATCATGTTCTCGATTTTATTTTCATCAATCAGTTGCGAAGAACTAAATATTCATGAACTAATTGTCTTAATATTAATTTATAAATTACAACCAGCCAATCTCATATACTAACAAAGGTAGTTAAATTCAGAATTAATGACAGCTTCGTTAATGGAATAGTTAGATAGTAAATAAACCCGATTTGATAATAAATTTAACAAATAGATGCAGGGGCCTGATTCTGATATAAATAAATATGATAAATAAGTCTTCATTCAGAAAATACATTCATAATTATTTATTGGATATTGAATTATCTGTTAAAGTATTGGCCCATTAAAGAATAATTAGTGGTTGTTATATTTAATTAATCATTGAGTTGGTGAGCATGATAAATTGTTGTTTCAAAAGAGGATTGCTACATTTTTTATTCGCAAAAGAATTCTTAGAAAATCTTATAATCTAATTTAAATTAATATTCAGATCGAAAAACTCTTTTATCTAGTTTCATAAGAGCTCTAAATCAGGCGCAATTCCAATCATTACAATTTGAAAGGTTATAACTTTATGTCGAACGTCTGTATTGGTATTTTTGTTGTTTGTCTTATTTATTTAACAATTTCGTTTACGTTCAAACACACGTACAGCACGTTCTGCATTTGTTATGCTTAGTATTCAATTCGAATATTAATACAAAGAACCTTAAATTCCCTCCAAATCTCTAGAACTCAATTACAGAATCGTATTGTACCTGAGGCAAGGTATTCATAGTTTAAAGTAAAAAGAATTTAAAATGCATATTATCTGGCAGTGTCTTTATTATTTCATATTGCGAAACCGATGTAATTCATCTCATTCACTGGTTGTCCGTTCATTCTGACAGTTTTGGATTTAACAAGGAAAAAAAAAATTAATTGTATTTAATATTAATAATGGGAAGAAGGAGAATTATAGTGTTTTATAGTGAAAAATTTTACATGAATGTAGAACTTTGTCTAGTTCGTATAATATATAATAGGCGTACTTTATATGTGTATTTCGTAATAAAAATATTATATGATTTACTCTGTATGATTTACTTATATAACAACCACTAATTATTCTTTAATGGACCAATACTTTAACAGATAATTCATCATCCAATAAATAATTATGAATGTATTTTCTGAATGAAGACTTATTTATCATATTTATTTATATCAGAATCATGCCCCTGCATCTATTTGTTAAATTTATTATCAAATCGGGTTTATTTGCTATCTAACTATTCCATTAACAATGCTGTCATTAATTCTGAATTTAACTACCTTTATTAACATATGAGATTGGCTGGCTGTAATTTATAAATTAATATTAAGATAATTAGTTCATGACTATTTAGTTCTTCGTAACTGATTGATGAAAATAAAATCGACAACATGATTCATTACCATCGTTAAATTTCTGTGTTTAACAAGTTCGTAAATATATAACGGTATAATAGTTAGTATGATATAGGTATAATATATATGTTATGTATTTTATATTCCATTACTCCTGGAGTTTTATTAAAAATTAAATTAATAAAATTAATATTAATACATTAGAGTTGAATAAATTTTAAGTGCTTACCTATACAATATCTGAAGAAAGAATGGATATGTGTATATTCAGCGTAATAGTGGTTTAATGGAAGGCGGAAGGTAAAAAAGTATTGAAAAATTTTATATGAATGTAGAACTTTGTCTAGTCCGTATAATATATAATAGGCGTACTTTATATGAGTATCTCGTAGTAAAAATATTATATGATTTCCTCTGATTTAACATTTTCCAGATAATTTTTGAGTGCAGTAGGAATATTTTAACATGATAATAGTATAGTAGAAATATTTTTACATAATAATGGTATTCCAGAATTTATAGAGAATACTAATTTAGCAATTCATGCAGGTCTTTCAGGCCTAAATTTACTTTTTTTTTTAATATCTAATCTATGAATTGTAAACTTGTTTTTTTAATATTTATGTGATTTTTTTTATTTATTTATTTTTTTTCATTTCTTGGCAAAATAAAGCGCACTTTTTCAGAAAATTATTCTCTGAATTTGTTCTCTCTGAATCTGTTGAAATTTTGATAGTCGTACAACTAAATATATTTTAAAAAAGGCTGATTTTTTTTTTATTTTAAAATAATAATATTTGCATAATTAAGAAAATTAAATACTTCAAATATTTTAAACTTTAAACTTTTTAACTTAACGACTTAGTAAACAACATTTTTTACTACCGATCATTTAGGTACAGATACTAAAAAAAAAAAACTCAGGTTATGTACCTAAAGTCAATATTAATAAAATTAAAATGGCGTTTTTGATTAATCAAACATATTTTGAGAAAATGTTCCTTCAGTTAGCATGTAGTAGTATAGCGATTCCGCTTCCACTTGAAAGTTGGCCGTTATTACAATATCATAAGTTTAAACCGCTATATCTCAATGTCTTTTTTTTATTTATTTTTTTTTTACGTACCTTTTCAAAAATTATACAAAAGTCCATTTTTTAGAGTTAATTGGTATTTCTAAATATTTTTTATTGTATGTTGAATTTTCCCTTATTTCACTGATATATTCAAAAAGGAATTTCATAATTTATTCTCTTTTTATTTCAATTTTTCAAGTGAACCTAGGTTTAAGTTAATGAACTTAAATTATTTTAATGAACTTATATTAATGAATAAAATTATAACTTTTCACGAAGTTGAAGAAAGATATAATAAAAATCTAAATATGATACATGAATCAGTATAAGGCATGAAAAGAAAAATATTGAAAGACTATAAATAACAAGTTGTTCATTATCAATTAATAATGAAATATCGTGTGAACTATTTTTCTTATGATTATGTAAAATGTTTTTCGAGCATGTTCTATTATATTTCTAAACTAGCAGTGCTCATTATATGTTTTCGCATGAGTAGTTTGCTGAACTTGTAATTTTTATTAAAGCTACTTCTAACGAGAGAAAAAATATTTCACAGCAAATGAATAATACCATCACTGTTTGAAATTCGAAATAAGAAAGAAATTACCTCACCAACAAGGAAAAGCCACTAAATACAAACGACCACAAACCACTGCGGTTCAAGATGATGAGAGACCTTGGGTGTATTTTGTATTCCTTATAAGTGCATAGAATGAAGAGTGTATACTTTTTCAAAGACGGGCAATTTCCTTAAACTAGGATTTTAATTACTTAGCATGATTGTGGAATTATGGTAGAATTATTATTGTAGTTATATCTTAGAATTGTATTGTAGAATTTTTATTGTGTCAATTATTATAGAACTGTTTATATCAGGCATTCATTTTAGCATGTCAATCATACTCATCATCTATGAACAATAACTTAATATATGTAACGGTTTTAATGTGAAATAGTAATCGGATAATTAATTAAAATAACAAAAAAAAATCTTTCTATTACTGATTTGATATAATTGTATTCTATTCATTATTCTGTATTGCCGAACATTTGTTATAGTATAATGGACCTATTTAATTCTTTTTTTAATAATGTAATGAACCACCATCCATTGCACGAATCACATACATATCTAGAATAGAATAGGACTGATGGTCCAGAAATGAAGTTGTCATGGCTACGACACACAGATAAGTTGGACAATTAGGAATATATATATATATAAATACATATATATATATATATATATATATATATATATATATATATATATATATATATATATATATATATATATACTACTGACAAGAGCCAGAATAAATGCATTTAATTTGTGTGTATTTATACCGTTTATATTTAGGTACTTGTTAAACAGAAATTTAACGATGGTAATGAAGTTTATTTTATAATAAATATACACAATTGTAATGTTTTTAATTCTACTCATCATGTCATTGTTTATTTGGTTTAAAATTGATTACTGTATATCTGTACATAACAGAATTGAATTATATCTGTAATTTTTGACGTCAAGGGAACCTGCCTAATATTGTTATTATCATTATTGATAATAATCAACTAAAGTTACAATTTACTTAAAACAAATTATTATGAAATGCCTACTTAAATAAAATGATACTAATAATAAGTAAACATTAATTATTTCATTTAGTAACTTTTCTATGTCGCCTTCATATTATTTTATTTTTATAAAATAAATATTGAAGTTCGTAGGTTTTTAAATATGGATTAAAAAATTTCAGTTCGAAGATTTTGAATTTCGAGAGATTTCCATTTTCCATGTCTCTCATTTTCATCACGTTTTCTTCACAAATATTTCCATCATCAGTTCGTTTCTCATATGAAAATAGGGGAATGTTGCTGACTCTGACAAGTTGCCAAATTATTTAGGCCGATAATTCTAGGCCATCAGGAGTTTGGTATTGGGCCCTATTGTCGGTGATGTTGTATGTTGTATAATTAGACATGTTTGCAACATATACATATACCGGATTCTGTGTTAACAGCATGTGCCTCTGAATCACATGCTCTCCTCTTAGATAGTACCAATATTGTTACTGGAAGTTTTAACAATAAAATGATATAATATTCGCAGTTATTGTATATAAAGAAAAAAATTAATAATATGATTAATGATAGCAGAAGCCTCAAATATGGTTGTTAATGTACGATTCCAAAACAAAAGCCCAATGTCTCTCAACTTTCAGTAAATAACTAACCAGTCAACGTTTCGCTAATTAAGGCATCATCATGGCAGAAATCACTTAATCGCAGAACAGAGTCTTCACATTTCACATCAATAGTCTTAAAAACAATATTAAGAAGATATAGTACGTTACCCCAATACAGTTCAACACATCTTTCTGCCTGATGGGCTGGTAAGATAATTACAGGTATTTGAGAGACTAAAGATGTTTCTTGGTCTTTTCCAATATCCTGTTATATGTGTCTGTGTGTGTGTGTCTGTGTCTGTGTGTGGGTGTGGGTGTGTAAGTTGTATAAGACAAGGAATGTAAATTATTTATACACACACACATATATATATATATATATATATATATATATATATATATATATATATATATATATATATATATATATATATATATATCAGTGAATTGACAAAGATAATAAAAGATATTAATAAAAGATATAATAAAAGATATATATATATATATATATATATATATATATATATATATATATATATATATATATATATATATATATATATATATATCAGTGAATTGACAAACATAATAAAAGATATTTGGGAAACAGAAAAACTGCCTGAAGACTGGAAGTGCGCAGTCATATACCCTCTTCATAAGAAAGGAGATAGAACTAACGTAGACAACTACAGAGGAGTATCACTATTGCCATCTGCATACAAGACTCTGTCACAGTGCCTGCTAGATAGGGCGCAATCTCAACTAGAACACACAATTGAGCTGGTAAGATAATTACAGGTATTTGAGAGACTAAAGATGTTTCTTGGTCTTTTCCAATATCCTGTTATATGTGTCTGTGTGTGTGTGTGTCTGTGTCTGTGTGTGGGTGTGGGTGTGTAAGTTGTATAAGACAAGGAATGTAAATTATTTATACACACACACATATATATATATATATATATATATATATATATATATATATATATATATATCAGTGAATTGACAAAGATAATAAAAGATATTAATAAAAGATATAATAAAAGATATATATATATATATATATATATATATATATATATATATATATATATATATATATATATATATCAGTGAATTGACAAAGATAATAAAAGATATTAATAAAAGATATAATAAAAGATATAATAAAAGATATATATATATATATATATATATATCAGTGAATTGACAAACATAATAAAAGATATTTTGGAAACAGAAAAACTGCCTGAAGACTGGAAGTGCGCAGTCATACACCCTCTTCATAAGAAAGGAGATAGAACTAACGTAGACAACTACAGAGGAGTATCACTATTGTCATCTGCATACAAGACTCTGTCACAGTGCCTGCTAGATAGGGCGCAATCTCAACTAGAACACACAATTGGAGAATACCAATCAGGCTTCAGACCTGGAAGATCTTGCTCTGAACAGATACTCAATCTGAAAACAATCTTGAGATACCAAGCGATGCGAAGCAAAGAAACCATTTGTATTTTCGTAGACTTTTCTACAGACAGACTGTCACTGAAACAAGAACTAGAGGAGAGAGGCCTTGACGAGAAGAATGCGAGCCTCATCAAACAGACATTAGCAGACACCAAATCCAAGACAGCAACAAAACAGATCGAGATCCTGAATGAGACGGCTGGAAAGATAGATTATACAGGCCAATGGGATAGAGAAGGCCGCTCACGAACAGAGACAACAAAAGATGACCAGATCATTCTGGAAGACTGGGAACATCTACAATAAGTCTTGCCTATCACGTAACACCAAAGTGAGACATTATAACACGGTCATCAAACCAGAAAGCCTGTACGCATCTGAAACCTTGGTAATGAATCGAAAAGGTGAACTAGAAAACATCAAGAAACTGGAGAGTAGAATCATTAGTAAAATTCTAGGACCCAAAAAGACAGAAGGATACCGGTTACGGAGTAGATAGGAGACCGAACAGAAATCCAACATAATACACGGTATGTTGAAACGTCGACTGCAATTCGATGGTCATATCAAGAGAATGCCAGACACCCGATTGACAAAACAGACCTTGGAATAGACCGAAAGTATAAAGAATTTGAGGTGGATAGCCGAAGTCATAGAGGGCTTGAAAGACGCTGGCATAACAGACTCAGACATTTAAAAAAGGCAGATATTCAGACGAAAAGTACATAGAAAGAAATCCGAGAGGTCAAGAAATTGAAGACTGGAACAAATTGGCCTGAAGAAAGGGAGAAAGCACATAGTGAGAAGATGAATGAAGTGCGGCGCCTTAGGAAATCTCACATCAAGTAGACGCTTCGCGTGGTCCATTAGTGACCTATACGAATGAATAGAATAAAATTTATATATATATATATATATATATATATATATATATATATATATATATATATATATACTCGTATATATGGAGGATGTACTGAATAAGAACCAGAAAACTTCAGAGGCTAGTTCTGCACCTTAAAAGCAACAAAAAAGTCGGCATAGATCGTGGTCTGATTCCACACAGGAAAGCAGGAAATTTAAGTTTTGTATTTTTTTTTTAAAAGTAAGTCGCGTTTTTTGTTAAACAGGAAGCAATCACTCAAAAACTATTCAAAGCAATTAAGTTTCAATCACATTATCATAAAGTAGACAAAACTTCCTTTAAGGAATATGATTTGGCTTAACTAAATCCATTACAAGGAGGCTTTCGGGGGACTAATAGCGAGAAGTTTTATATTACTTTTAAAACCGCACTTTACTAGTGAATGTTTTTCCCACCCTTCTACAGTACAGTTACCCTACTTTCAGGAAAACCTCTTCTATTATTACGCTTTAATTTCGTATTAATGAAGTTGAGATTTCTTCTGGGGTTCGTCTAGAATTGGCAACTGCTATGCTAAAACGTGTGGTGTGGCATTTAGATTTACCCGACAGAGATGTGTTTTGAGAATTTTTTTATTAAATTCACTTTGTTTCTAGTCAGTAAAATAACAACGTGATGCAAAATGAAAAACTTATTTGTTAAATAAAACAAAACTTTACCATAAAAATATTTGTTGATCAACCAAAACAATTCTCTGAAACTGTCTCTGAAAATAAAAATAAAATAAACATTGGCAAATTGAAATATAAATAAAAGCATAAATATTTAAACGAAGAAAATAAATTTACCACCCTAATAACCATAAAAATACAATACATGATTAAAATAAAAATATCCTTATCGAAAAAAATTTTCAAGAAGGTCTGCTTTAATCTCTTGCTCATGTCATTTTTATTAAGATTATATTTTAATTTTTTTTTGTGTTAGTTCTGTGGTAAAATAATATTCATCATTTTCTTCATTATTCATTTTAATTTGTCGATGTTAATTTATTTTTTATTTGTCGGGAGTTTCATTTCATATTTAATTTCAGAATTGTTTTGGTTAATTTACTGATTTATTTGGTAATGTCTTGTTTTATTTCACACAGAAGCTTTTTATCCTGTATTTATTTCATAAAGAAGCTTTTTATACTGTATTTCCGTGTTATTTTATTGACAAGAAACAAATTGAATTTAATAAATTTCAATCTCAAAGCACACTTTGCAACTCTAATTTAAACGCACCCTTGGATAAGATTGTATTTTCGAATTGAACTTTAATTGTGTTCGGACATTGGTATCTGGTATATGAAGGTGATTGACAAAATGAATTTCTTGAAAGCGGCCTATGGTTAAATGAAGGGTAGGTTCTTGCGATAAAGGACTCAGTTATCAAGTCTTTTACCGGGAGGGTCCTCGACCTTCTCGGAAGAAGAGAAAGAGCCTACATCTGATAAGGAAGAAGGCATCCTTTGTATTCCCACTACCCCAAGAAAAGGAAAATTGTAAATCCTAAAAAAGGGAACACTCTCACAAACCGAGCTTCCCTGTCCACTGTTAGAAATACAAAGCTTCCATAACAATTTATATTCAATGCACTTTGTCGACGCAATGAAAATCAAGTACAAAATTATTAAAACAGTTTTGAAAATTAGCGTGAGTAAAATAGATCTAAAAAATAAATATATAAATGTCGGAGCAATTATAAATTGACTAGTGTTCCATTATAATGGAGATATTAATTGTAGATGGAATCAAGGATATAAAATAAAGCACATTAATAAAATCTACTGTTCCGACGTTTGGACCTAACTTGGAGGCTTTCATCAGGGCTTCATAAAACAAGATACGAAAATAAGAAAATAAAATAAAAAAAAAAAAGAAAAAAAAAGAAAATATACATGTATATATAATCCGTACAATGGATTAGTTCAGTCAAATTATATGTCACAAAGGGAATTTTGTCTATTATACGATGGTTATTTTATGTGTGTGGGTAAGTCGTATAAGACAAGGAATGTAAATTCGAAATAGTAAATAATTCAAGGAAACGGTAGGTGGGTTAAAGATGTAAATAGGAACAAAACGGAAACAGCATCGAATTAAGAGGGTGAGACAACAACTGAAATATAAAACGTAAAAATGAAAGAGAGTTACAAATAACAGATGAGAGATACAATAACGAAAAAAGGAGAAAGAAGAATGAAGAATCTTACTTTGGTTCACGCCAGTTACATGTATAACGGCGTTTTTACAACGGACATTTTTGTAGGCAATCATCTAGTGGAGGACAAAAGCATTACTAAAGTACAAAAGATACGCTGCATGCACAGAAAAGAGAAAAAAAGTGGGGACATAGAAATAAATATAAGAGACAAAAAAACAAATATAAACTTAAAAAAAGTATGCCTGTTACTGTTTCTCTTGTTTTTTTATTATTAAAAATATTTATATATTTTCTAGGCAGTGTGCTATCATTAAATGTTTGTATTTCCAAGAAGGTTTTCATTAAATGACCAGCTACCAACTCAATAAATAACTTTTATGTATATATAAAAAGTGAAATAGATGTTGGTGTCTACATGTTGTTAGTACACCCTCGTTGGTCAAGCGTGTTGCAGGAGTACCTCTGGATGCTCGATTCGGAAGTGTCGCTAGTTCAAATTCGGCAGGGTACACAGTGGTTCAAAATGCACTTTTACGGGACAAAACACCACCCTAGGCGTTCTATTTATGATAGAGCAACCATCTCAACGTCATTTTACTCCTAAGTAAATTTACTTTAAATTTTTATATTATCAAATTTTTATTTGACAAAAATCTATAATTCTTTTTGTATTTTTCACAAAAAAATTTGCTTACTAATAATTCTTGTATATATCAATATTTTCTGTATTCTCCTTTGCTTTTAATTGTTATTAGATAAGTTTAAGAAAATATAGGGTTTTATATCACAACTTGCTGATTTTTATGATTTTTCCAAAAATTTATTTGCATATCTCAATATATACATAACATATTGGAGTCTGAAGTGTGCATGAAATTTGAGTTTTGTTTCTAGATTTTGCCATGGAAATTTTAAAACGATGCATCGATTTCTACGCTTTAGGCGAAGCGTAACGCGTATTTCGCTATAGTCATTTATTCAATGAGTAGACCAAAAAAAAAATTGTCATTAAAAAATAGTTTAATCCTTACATTAAGGTTTCCAGTAGAAAAAACAGTGAAGTTCTGCCCCCAAGCGATATATAGCTACAAATGTGTTTTTGTAGGGTATTTTTTATTTTATTTTTTATTTTATATATGCAATTACATAATGTGATAGCTACTGTTAAAATGATAAACTAGAATGTCAGATAAGATGAAATTAATATATATTAAAAATAAGAACAATTCTGCCCCGAAACGCGATACAGGTATTTTTTATTTTAATTTTGATTAATTATGACTTAACTAAACTTTTTACGAGAGCAACTCTTGAAGGAGAGGGCAGGCAGTCGGAAGAGTTCGTGATTATCTGCTTACCTTCAGGTGTGAATAAATTGGAATCCTTATTGAGCCATTTTTCAAATAAGTACGAGGATTGTCCAGAACATTTTCAAAGCTTATCTGAAGAACTTAATTTAAAATTTCTAAAAAAAATCGAAGCGAGAAGGTTAGATTGAAATGGAATGACGGAACGTTTTTTCGCAATTAATCTTAATCGTTCACATGGAATAAATCGTTTATATCAGAAGGTTTACAACCACAAATAGAAGAAGTCCTGGTTAAAAGGAGCTGATGACTTGCATAGTAAAAACATTGTTTACTTCGAATTTTTTCGAAAGTTTCGCATCGATAGATAGTGCTAATCCTTCTTCTTTATTAAAGTGGTCTTCTTCAGCAATTATATCAACTTCTTCCGTAAGGGTATTTATTTTTTTTGGGACATTACCATCACTAGCCTGACAAAGATTGTATTCACGAGCTAATTGAATTTCTTTTCTACAAAAGGTGGCATTTACTTCTTATGCTCTTCTTTGTTGTAGTTTTATTGCAGCAATCAAAGAGAAAAAATTTCCACCTACCTTCAGATTCACTACCTTCTGCCCTAGATTTAGATGAACCTGCAATCGATCCCTCCATTACATGTATGACCATTCATAACAACAATTTTTTAATCGATTAAGATTAATTGTGAAAAAACTTTTCCTCATTCCGTTACAATTTAACCTTCTCGCTTTGAATTTTGTTAGAAATTTTAAATTAAGTTCTTCAGATAAGCTTTGAAAATGTTCTGGACAATCATCGTAATTATTTGAAAAATGGCATTAATAAGGATTCCGATTTATTCATACCTGAAGATAACCAGATATTCACGAGCTCTTCCGGCTGTCTGTCCTCTCCTTCAAGAGTTGCACTGCAAAAAAAAAAAAAAAAAAAAATAGCTGTACCGCGTTTCGGGGCAGAATTTTTTTAATATTAATTTTATCTTATCTGACATTCTAGTTTATCATTTTAACAGGAGCTATCACATTACGTAATTTCATACATAAAATAAATAAAAAATACCCTAAAATAAAATAAATAAAAAATACAAAAACACATTTGTAGCTATATCTCGTTTGGGGCCAGAAATTTACTGTTTTTTCTACTGAAAACCTTAATGTAAGGATTAAAATATTTTTTGATGACAATTTTTTTTTTGGTCTACTCATTGAAAAAAATTCTATAGAGAAATAAGCGTAACGCTTCGTCTAAAGCGTAGAAATTGATGCATCGTTTTAAAATTTTCATAGTAAAATCTAGAAACAAAACTAAAATTTTATGCACACTTCAGACTCCAATATGTTATGTATATATTGAGATATGCAAATAAATTATAATTTTGACGACATTTTTGGAAAAATCGTAAAAAATCAGCAAGTTGTGATATAAAACCCTATATTTTCTTAAACTTATCTAATAACAATTAAAAACAAAGGGAAATACAGAAAATATTGATATATATACAAGAATTATTAGTAAGCAAATTTTTTTATGAAAAATACAAAAAGAATTACAGATTTTTGTCAAATAAAAATTTGATAATCTAAACATTTAAAGTAAATTTACTCAGGAGTAAAATGGCGTTGAGATGGTTGCCTTATCATAAATAGAACGACCAGGGTGGAGTTTTGTCTCGAAAAAGTGCGTTTAGAACCACTGTGCAGTAGGACTAACTTTCATTTCTTGGAGTGTGGGCTTATGACCGAATAAAGAGTAGCATGTTGTTACATGACAATCTTACATCTCGATCTCTTAGAATGACAAGTTTCCAACTAACACTCCATACGTTTCTTGTAAATTGATGTCAAAGTTTCATTTGCTCATTATTCAGTTATCTCTCCACATAATGTAATCATTTTTTAATATGGTACTAATCGATGCTTTTCACAAAGAACATTGAAATAAAATGGTAAAAGAACTGTTTTACCTTCCCTTTACCTCATTCATTGTATAACTGCAGCTGCAAACAATCTTTGAAAACTAAAAAAAAAATTGTATATGATCATGCGTTCTCTTGTAACTGCTATTTCTCCACATATTGCAGCAGGAATAGGTCCTACCTTTAGCAGAAGTCTGATAAAATCTTGTCACACTCTTCGATTTTGTCAGTTGGAACATTGTCATTTCAAAAAGTCGATTTGTACCGGAACAGTCTTTCTTATTATTAATTTGAACTAAGACTTTATGTATTTATTGACTCTCTCCAATTCTGGAATTAAGAGGGCCTTCATGTATCTAAAGAAAAAAATAGATAAGCTATTGGTTATAGCAGACATGTATGAGCAACCCATACGGATATCTATGAGTATATAATATATATCCCCAATTTATATGGTTGTAAGCATTCAATTGTTAAAAAGCCGCAGATAGTATAATAATAAGGACTCTGGGTGTAATACAGTTATAAGAAAAAAAGTTGATAGCTTAATATATTATATGCTAAGAGTATGGAGTGATATAAATCATTGCAACCAGGACCACAATATGGTTATGACTTATGATGAAGCTAATTCATAACCATGTATAATAATATCAAATGCATTTATATCTATAAATATAATAAAAATATTAATTTTATCTATGTTTAAATTTGTCAGCTCACGAATCGATCGATATCTTGGTCCATGAATTTTTAATATACTTTAGAAGGCCTTTAATGGGTAGTTGTGGTACAAGGTTATCTATTTATGTGTTTTTAATATTTCACTTTCGAAATAAAATATTAACATTGACCTATAATTATCCAAACTTGATTTACAAATTTATTCGAAATAAGAATATTTCCCATTCTATTTAAATGAAATCAAGAATAGAAAAGTTCCACTCTATTACTCAAGAGTCAGTCGTGTGAAACATAAAACATAAAAAAAAACTGGAAGATGGAAGGGCACGCTACTGTATCGCACTTTCTAAAAAGAAAAAAAAAGTTATAATAAAATAACAAAAACGGAGGTGGCACAACGTCTTTGTGCAAAGACATAAAAAAGAAAAAGTCTTTCGTGATAATGCGAAACGTGAGCTGAGGAAATTCAACAGGAGCGGTAGAGCAAGATCACGTCCGAAACCATTGCCTCACCGCGGTCGCTACTGGAGGGCGGTCGGAGGTGGGAGGGGGAGGTAAAATGTGACCAAATACTCTTTATAGAGGGGAAAGGGTACTTTTTCGGACTGGGGAAGCATAACTTTATTCCAGCCATTTCTATAAGTTTGTACAAATAGTTTTTATTCATTAAAATGTATAAACTATAAATTATTAAATTTTTTTTAATTCTAATATAAATAAGAAATCATAATATTTATTGTTTACTTAATACATTTTTTCCATAGTTGCAAACACATTGCAATCGGGGACAGATAAAAAAAAATCTGGTACGGTACACAACTTTCCCTTACCGTCCTATAATAATTATCTTTTTAATATAATTTTAAAAAGTTCACATAAACAATGCTTGAAATAAACTCAGCAGCATTCACTTCTTCACATCTTCTCTCACTTCAGTACAATAAAACAGTTTTTTAAACAATTCTGTACAATATCTATATATTTTAACTTCGTCAAGTTGCAAATATATTTTAAAAGTTGCGGTTTAGTTTTCATAGAAATATTTTCTTTCCATTAAATAATATGAAAGTAAAAATTATTAAGTTAATTTCTGCTTTTGTATTCTGAAATTACTTTATTACAGAGTATATTGTTTCTAACAGATTGGTGAGAGAAGGTTCGGTCGGATCCGTCTCCTTTCAGATGCGCTCGTTTATCCATCTAGGGTCTTGTGCTCCTCATAAAATATGCTTTATCTTCGCTAATACTGGTCCGATTTTGATGATTCTTTTATTGTTTTTTAGATAATTTAATTACCTTTCATACAATTCTATACATAATTCACCATAAAATGCATACTTTTTAAGCTATGCGCAAATAAAATATTCTTTTCATCATAACTTTTTTCACTGCATTTCCTCGGTGATGTACTACATAAATGAAAAGTTAAAGGGCTGTAAGCAGAAGACATTAAGCAAGTTTCATCAAAATCGTTTGAGCCGTTTACTAGAAAATTGTAAAATCCAAGATATAGTTGCCACTTGCTGTTAATCCAATGTGCTGTATCTTTGTTAATACCGGACCGATTTTGATGATTATATTTTTGTTTTTTAGATAGTTAATTAGAAGATAATTAATTTATCTTTCATATAATTCTATATATAAATTACTATAAAGTGCATGCTTTTTAAGTTACGCGCAAATAAAATATTCTTTTCATCATAACTTTTTCCCCTCCATTTTCTCGTTGATATACTACATACATGAAAAGTTAAAGGGCTGTAAGGAGAAGACATTAGGCAAGTTTCATCAAAATCGTTAGTGCCGTTTTCGAGAAAATCGTAAACAATTGTAATATCCATCATATAATTACCATTTCCGGTTAGTCCGATGCGCTGTGTCTTTGCTATTATTGGTCCGATTTTGATAATTCTTTTTTTGTTTTTTAGATGATTTAATTACCTCTCATAAAATTCTATACATAATTTACCATAAAATGTATACTTTTTTAGCTATACGCAAATAAAATATTCTTTTCATCATAACTTTTTTCCCAGCGATTTCTCGGTGATTTACTACATAAATTAAAAGTTAAATATCTTTATGTAGAATAATTTAGGCAAATTTCATCAAAATCATTAGAGTCTTTTTCAAGAAAATTGTAAAAAAGTGTATAATCGATTATATAAAGTGGCACTTCCGGTTAGTCGATTTTGACGAAAATGTTGCTGTAACATCACATCTATGTGCCAACCTTAAATACGTAATTTCAGTATCGTACAACTTTTCGTTTTTGAGCTAGACTGTTCACAGAGACTGTTCATACACACACACAAACACACAGACCATTTTCCGAGACTTGGTCATTTGGACTCAGGGGACCTTAAAACGTGTATTTCCGTCGAAAAATCGAATTCAAAAATTTTCACGATCGCAATACTTCCCCTTACTATATACTTCGAACATAGGTTAGGGAAAGTAAAAATACTCTTTCTAAAAATTATTCAAATATTGATATTACAGATAAAATTAGAGATTTGCTTAATATCGTATTGTAGGCACGTTCCTTCGAAGGTTTCTTATCTTAAATTTATAGATCCCTAACTAGGTACATTAAACATAAATATAAATATAAATTTTCTTGAAGGGCACAAAAAGTGTCTTGTGAATACTAAAATATTTCGAATTTTGAATGGTCTATGTTTTCATGCATTGGATATCACTTAAATGAATTACCAAAATGTACATAGCTAATCTACTTAATTTATTTTACATTCATACTAATATGTTAAATACATTACTTTATTTTTGCCTTTTAAATAAATAAATGGCATCGAAAGAAATATATTACAAAACATAGTACTTTACATAAGATAATAGGCGGGTTAATTCCAAAATAAACTCTTAATTAAATTAGAAACATGGACCGTAAATTATTGTTTATTTTTCAACCAAAAATTTGCATTAATATTTATAATTAATTATTATAATTTAAAATTAAAGTATTTATTTAAAATACATTTAAAATACAAGTATTTATTTAAAATTGAAAAAAGGTGACAGTTCACAAAATGTTTGAAAGATTTGTGACCTTTTATTTGGTTTCACGATACGTCTTTTGTTGCTCGAAATATTTTCAAAATAGACTACCTTTCCAAGTTTTTGTATGATTTGTGTTATAAACTCTTTATCAGGGTCAGGAGGGAAAAATCTTTACGTCGATATTTCATAAAATATGTAATATTTAAATAATAGCTGAAACCATATTTTTTAATTTTTTAAATTTTTAATTATATTTAAATTACAAATCGTTTTGTTTTTCCTCAACTACTTAAGAATTGTCGATAGAAAATCTTGGAATAATTATTAATATTCTAAGATTATTGAAATTATGGTACAGAATGTATACAGAAAAAAAATTATCTTTGAACATGCATGCTGTCTTTCTTTCTTTTTTTTTTTAATTGTCGAATATTAACATCTGCCTCGGTTAAGGGCAGTAAATAATAGTGATAAAGGAATTAATTTATACTATATTTAGAGTCAATATAAATAAAATTAAATAACAGTGAAATAAATAAATAGAAAGGATTTTAAAATTAAAATAAAATAAAATGAATATCTTAAACGCCGCTATACTTCAGTTAAATAATCACACTGAGGCTGGGGAATTCTGAACCAAGCTTTCTCCCACACTTGTTAAGGGCAAATTAGAGCTCCAAGAGATCCCAGCACTTTTCTCCATGCCAAGCCGGTAGAGGTTGAGCGAGCGCTATAATAAGAAAAATTAACAGATCAATTGAAAACAAAAATTTTATATTTTATCACAAATTACTTTTCGATAGAAATTAAGTGGCATTTTTAAAATTTAAATGTATTTGTTAAGAGAGAAAAGGATATTTGGGTAATTTTCAAAATGTATGCATAATAGTTTTCACTTTTTTAAATTATTCTACTTCACTTGGAGATTATTTTAAATTTTACAGATAATTGAAAAATAATTATAACTAATTTTTAACATTCAAGCTAAAAAGTAAAAAAAAAATAAAATATATATTATATAAATTATATATATATATATATATATATATATATATATATATATATATATATATATATATAAATAAATATATATGTATATTTTGTTAAATATATGTTGTTTTTTCCTTTCTTAGTCAGGCTGTTACATATGTAAAGAGTTTATTACTTCTATATAGATAAATAAATTTATTTAAGGATTATTACTGTAATACTGTGCTATTAGAACTAGTAAAATAAGGTAATACAAGATATACCATAAAAATTTTTGTAACTTCAGTTTATCACATTTCAGTACTCTCCTAATAAACTGTCACGAGTATTACTTCAGGAATGTTATTTAGTATTTGAAAGGGATTTATGAGAATTCTTGTTCAGTTAGGTTGGTAAAGAGTAACCATTTTTTTTACAGTTAACATCTAATGTGTGTTTTCCAGAGCAAATTTAATTGTAGACAGAGAAAAGTTTTTAAATCAGAATAACATGGTCGGTATGTTATTTACTTTAAATGCAATGATCTGAAAATTCGTTCAATTTAGTTTCCTAGTGTGCGTAGTATTCGAACCCAGCTAGCATAATCTCAAAATGACTAAATGAGGAAAATACCAATGAACCTCCTTTCAAAGCATTAGAGTGTTAAAATTCAGATCTTTTTATAAATCTGAAGTCCAGAGGCATTCACAATAAAATATTAGAATTTTTCCCTGTAAATAAATTTCGCTTGCACAATTATTTCACATGCTCGACTTTACTTTAGAGTATACATATTTTAGGACTCTTTCCATTTACGGACGCTCATTATGAAGTATTTACATAATAGATTCAAGAATTTTTTAAGGTTAAAAAATGTATTTACTTATTTATTTTTCATTTTAGAGCCAAGAAGAAATAAATCACTTTATATATGAGAATTAAACTAAAATGTAACAATTCAATACTACCCCAACGCATTCTTAATAATTTAAAACAAGTTGAGATATTTGGTAAAAATTAATTATGAACTCTGTGTGATTTTATTTTGGAAACGACCCATTTATTAAAAACCCAATTGAAGTTAATAATTAGTTAAGGAACCACGTACTTTATACGGACTAACATTTTTAAATCTATCATTTATGGAATAAATTATATTTAAATAATAAATCTTTATGATCTACAGTTTTTTTAGATGACGCGCTAAATATTTTACGTTCCAATGCCTATACCTAGTATTCGATATTTTCAAGAATGTTAAAACCGAAATATGAAGATGCGGGATCCACCGAACCCCAGAATATGGGTAAGAAGATGGGTAAGAGCTCCTTCATTAAAAATTCATCGTATAAAAGGAGTCCTTAAGACCTATCGACTCCTCCCTCGGGTCCTCTCCACGTTTTAGGGTTCATCGTCCGTAAATGCATATTCAAAAGGCCTATACCTGTTAATTTTTAACTATTAGTTTTAAGTGTTTTTATTTAACATATCAATCAGTAACACTTACTTACTAATATTTTACATATAACATGTCAAAAACAATTTAAGATTTTATATATAATATGGAACATATGAAGTTATCATTTTGTTCATTTGGAATAAGAGTGCTAGCCTCTTCTGGCCTTCCTCGATCTGAAGACTGCTTTCGACTCCGTTCCACACCAGGAAATATGGAATGCTTCGGAGAATAAAAACATTCCAGAGGATCTCATCACCGCTATAAAAACAACATATAAAGATGCAAAAGGGATAGTGTGTTTCAGTGGGAGGGAGACTGATACATTCTAGATGGATTAAGGAGTTAGTGGATAGCCTTAGCTCTCTTTTATTTATTTATTTTGTGGATGAAATACATAAAATATGTAAGAGGAGGACAATAATTACTGCCAAAATCTAAGTGCTTGTTGTTTCCAGGAATGAATACGAAGATGTACGAATGTTTTGAGACAATGAGCCTAAGTGGTGGACCACTTTCCCTTCTTTGGAACCATCATTAGCAGGTCTGGTAAAGTAGATGAAGAAATTGGAAATAGAATAAATTGCAAGATATGTAATTGTATAATTGGCCAGCGGAATTTAGAGGAAACAACGAAGAATCACATTACAAAGCAGTTTACCTCTCAACGGATACAAATGGAAGTGAAAGTTGGGTCATACTTGACAAGCACATCTGCCGGATCACGGGAGTAGAACTGAAATACCTGCGCAGAATTGTCGGTAAACCGAGAAGAGACAGCGTGCGATATCAGAGAATAAAGGATCAGTTTAGCCTCTGAACTAAAGATCTCCCTTCAAAAGCGACAGCTTATGTGGTTCGGCCATATCTGTCGCATGGATGAAGAGCTGGAACCAAGGAAGAGCAGGAGACCCCGAATACTGCCTACAATTCTCTATGAGGATTGCATAAAGAGAATTAGAGCAAGTAGAGGGAAGACTCTCGCTCAAATGAAGAGGACGTGTCGGGACCGAATGGACCGGCTCCGTTGGATTGAGACCACTAACCGCTAGAAAGGGCTGAAGGAAGAAGAAGAATACCAAAATAAGAACAATTTTCCTTCATTTTTTGATGTATATTTCTTTGAGAAAATATGTCATATTTTTAGTTTCAATATTTAGCACGAGAAAAAATTGTTATTAAATCTAATATTATAAGTGTACTGGTCAAACATAAAATCTTCCTTCAAACTGTGATTAGAGAATAACTTTATATAAATATGTACATGAAAAAGTTAATAATAAATTATTTTTAATGTTATGATATATAATATTATTCTAATGCTAGTAAGGCGACGAAAATATATCAATTTTGCTTCTGTACGAATATTATAAATCATTATTTAAGTTTAAAATAGTATTTTGTACTTTAATACTTTCAGTAAAACATATAACTTTTTGTTTTATATATAAACTTCCACAAATTATGTCTACTGTTATGTATTATATAACTTTCCGCATATTTTGTAGTATGTTACATTACCCTATAAAATTTTACATGTTATATCGAAATAGTAAAGCATAAAACAGCATATATTATTGGTAATATTCGTATTTGGAATATGAACTAAAAAATTGTAGTGGTCAAAACAAACAAAAAATGTCTTCGAATACATTTTCGTTAAATCCTTTATTTTATCACCTGACCACATGAAAACGATAACACTTTTAGATTTAGGATTTGGCTATTCCCTAGCACTCTAGCTAGAAATACGATTCTTGCATATTCTACTCCAAACAGACGATCCTAGAACTCCTGAGAAAATCTTAGATGAAATGAAAGATAACACAGAAGCTGTAACAGCTAGTTATTCCATAGGAGGAGAGGAAGGGATCCGTGAAATTCCCTATTATGCTTCCGACTCCAATATCACGGATGTCCTGTCATATTAGCGGATTCCTTCACATCCAGACATTTTGCGAAATCAACCGCTCCCAAAGATGTCCAGCGCTATCTCGTCCATAATCATGGCTGATATTATTTGTTGATTGAATAAAATGTGTACAAATATTTTTCACGTGAAAAACAATTATAATTATTATGGTTAATTATTTTATTTAACAAATCAAAATTTAACAAATGAAAAGCTAATGAAGTATGCTTCTCATCTTCAGGATTTAGTCAGCTTTAATAATACATTTTATTTTTTTTTACTATTCACTCCAATATATTTGGCAAAAAACTATAATTAGTATGCATAATTAGGAAAAAAGTCTTCTAAATGTTTTCATATAATTTATTTCCCCTATATGTTTCAGGATTTCAATCCAACCTTCAGAACTATTTTTAAATAAGTTCCTTTTATAAATAACTTTACGATAAGTAGATCAAGGAATGTGATGGGTGTTACTTAATACCTAGAATTTTTATCTAGGGACATATGAAAATAATCTTTTGATGAATGAAAAAAGGAATATCTGCACAAAAAGTTCCGAGAACGGGACTGAAATTTCGAAATGTTAAAAAAAAATAACATCATTTACGGGGGAGCACTTATGATTTTACATATTGCATTATTAATAATATATATATATATATATATATATATATATATATATATATATATATATATATATATATATAAATTTATAAATATTGAAATATTTAATTTTTAAATTTAATCAGGAGTTTTTGGCACTCCCTTACCTGGAACGTCAATATTCGCCAATAAATTCATGTCTTTCTATCTAACACGCTCCGTTCGCTTCCCATGTCACTAACCAACATCTAGTGCTTTTAACAAGTACCGTGTTTATTGTTATACCGTTTATTACTGCACTTCCTCGAATATTCCATCTTTCCCACGGCTTTACTCTATTTCCACCTCTTACTTACTCTGGATATATAGAAAGGTGCCTGTATCCACGAGTATTGAGTTCACAATTACTCGAATAGATAGTCTGTATCAGTAAGTTAATAGTTAGGAATGTGCCAGTATATAGTAAGAAGTACTCTGCTGTAATCACAAAGAAACATACATTTTTTACTTGTATTATTATAAATACAAGTACATCCTTAACTCTCTAGCTGTTGGTGAAATCGTTATTTATGGAAACATTTAGAAGCCTCTTTTTGCTAATTTGGCTTAACGACCGCGAAGAGGGCATCCTGTTTAAATTAATTGAACGGTATAATTTCATCATTTACCTGGAAGGCAATGGAAATTCTCTTCAATGCGTGGTCAATTTATTTAATGCGTTGTAATCTGTAATTAGCCGGGCGTTGTTAGCACTACACATAATCCCAGGCACTCCATAAATGATGTTTATTTTTTTCTTTCTAAAACCATATAGAAGTAAAGTTTTTACTTTGCATATAAATATATAAAATTTGTAATTTGCATATATATATATAGATGATACGATGGTCAGATCTATTAGGTGATATTTTAGAGACCGCTTTCGAGAAAGAGAAAGAGAGAGAGAGAGCGAGAGATAAGGTGTGAGAAGGGGAGAGAGAAATGACACCGACAGACTATCCGTTGGAAGACCCTTGGGAATACCCAGATACCTTCTGTAATCCAATGTCCCTCCTCATCCTGGCTTTAGCTAATTCGCTACGTTAATATCTCCCGCTCGGAAATAAATCTAAACAGTACCCTCTAATGGATTAGTGTTCGGGTGTCGAGGATCCGATTTATGGTCGAATCCTTCAGATTTATTTCCTTGCGAGGGTGTCTTCGGCCCGCAGTCGCTAAAATATGGAGCCCCCGGTCAAGAAATCATCTTCCCCCGTCGAAGAGATGATAAAGGCTCTGGGGGAAGAAACCCTCGGCGACGATTCTTCCTCCAATATTAGGCGCTTTTTTTCAGGATTCGGTCTCAATATCGGAAGCTACCAGCAAAAATATGAGCGCTCCTAATACCCTCGTCGTAATGCTGTCATTATATATATATATTTCTTTTCGGATTACGGATTTGTACAAGTTATTTCTTTTCCATAATCCGAGCTTTCATATCTTCGGAGACCAAACCGAACTTTATAGAAACTCTGGCTGGTGATTTGTATTTTTTTATCAAGTGTAATAAGGCTTGTGAAACAAATAAGTATTTAAGAATAGAAATTTGTATCACTTAGACCGATGTTCTTATCACGGATAATAAGATAGGTGGGAATTACAGAAATGAACATTAATTAAGTCGTTAGTTAATCTACCGCATATAAATATATTTTATTAAGTTGTTCTTTAATTTCCTAGCTGATTCTTTACGTAGGAATATACAAAACCGGTTTTAAAGAATATTGCTTCCTTATTCTCCCTTTTTCTTCTATTTTTTTGTTTGTTTTTTTTTAAATGGCTTTATTTTTAAATATATTAATATACTTATATTGTTAGTTAATTATTCCCATAAACATTGTTTTATTCTCACGTCAATATTGAAATACAGTATTGGATAGTTGGTTTTCAGAGGAAAGGTGAGCTTATTATTGAATTGCATCAGCCGCGGACGGTGGTTAATGATAATGATTGGCAGCTGTCACCTTATTATTATTATTTTAATTTTTTTGGCTTTTTTTTTAAATTCACACCTGTCTATGAGACAACTGGTCGCCTTCTTCCAGTGTTTCTTTCGTATCATATTTGAAGTGACGAAATCTAAATCATTTGACTTAATACTCTGTCTTATATTATAATTTTTAGGTATAATTATTTTCCTTATTTTTAAAATTTAAAAGTAGATTACAACTGGAAGTTATATTTTGCTCTTTAATAAAATAAAATTAAAAAAATTAGACTTAAAATCGAAATTTTCCTTGATTCAATGTAATTGAGTTAAGCCACGAATAAACCGCATTTCTTTTTAGCTGGTTTATCATTTTTTTAAGTTCCTGTGCATAGGTTTATACTGTGTCTTAGTGTTGGATATAGGACGAGACGGCCGTGCACATTGAGGTGAGGATTCCAAAATGCCTGGTTCGGCTCGTTGTGGGTTCGATTCCCACTTGGGAAAATTAATATCTATTTCGCGGTGGTATCGGGAAAGGAATCTTGACACTCCCACCCTGATTAGAACCGGGCAGCGACCAAAAGGTAGGCTTCAGAGGTTGGCAAAAAGGACCACAAGTTCCACTTGCCTGAATAGTCCCCGCTGGCAATACCAGTAGTAGAGTTGGATGGTGAGGCCCTAATTCTGCTATACAAGCAGGGAAGAATGATTCTTTGTAAAATGTAATGCTCCATCAAATAATACAATTCGCCTAGACATTAAGGCAGAAGCTTCAACTATAAATTTTAGAGTGACGAAAAAAGGCGGTAGGGCCATCTACAAAGCTTGGAACACTACCAGAGCCTGTAGACTAGGGGTATCGGTTTTTTGAAAAATAGCGGTTGTCGGCTATTCCAGTTGTTACCGTCAATTAAAACCGACCGGTTTAACCGAAGTAAATAATCAGTTTTTAGAAAAGCCTGGGAAAAAAACGGTTATTTTAAATGAAATAACTTGCATCAAAACATTTATTGATGGCAAAAAACGACAGTTACTGGAATTGTTATAAATAACTGGTCATTTCCAATACCTTCAATTGCACATCGATTTCCTAGAATAATATACACAACCTTTAAACAAGAAAACAAAAAGCTGAAACCCTGGAAATAACGGGTTATTTGAAAAAACTTTGATAGCTCTTGGTGTGCCTTACCAAAATCACCGATATGAGCCGGTGTAAAGTAACACATTTAAATAAAATAAAATAATTTTTGACTCCATACTATGCTAACCTCTTATTGTCTTTACCGTTTGTTACTTTGAGCGTATATTTCTTTAACTATAGCAGGAAGAAAAAAAATTGTAGGAACATTCTTGTAGGAATGATGAACGTGAAATATACAATAATCAATAAAAAATAAAAATCTCGACTACGGGAAGAACTTTTATATCTTACAACCCAGTTCGTCCTAAGAGACGGAATGCACTTGCACATCTATTTAAGCCCATTGATGGGGTGTTAGTGAAGTCGACGTCCATGAATATTGAAACTTGGTGTGCTCTTCAACACCCAAACGAAAATTAAGACCCTTCTTTACTCAATGCATTTTTTTACTTTCTGTTTGCTTACATGCACAGATGCAAGGAGCATTCTGTATTTTGACATGCACAGATGAATAGGACGGAATGTACCTGCAAGGGGCCGTAACGTGTAGTGGAAGGCACCCGACTACTACACCAAGGTTTAATATTCATGGTCGTCAACTTCACTGACAATCCACTAATGCTCCTAAGTAGAAATGCAGGTACATTCCATTTCTTTGGATGAATAGAATTGTTAGATATAAAAGATATTTCTATGACCAAGGTTTTTATTTTTTTAGCGTTTTTAGTTTTTAGTTTTTAATTGGCTATTCATAATTTATTACCATATGACCATTAACTTACAAATGTTATAATAAGAAACATTAATAAAAAGCCGAAGAACGAACTCGCAGTTGTAGTTTTAGTCCGGATTCGTGACGTGTAACGGTAAAACTTTACCAAGGAGGTAGGCAGGTGGGGTAGAACTTGCATAGAGTGCAGAATATTATTTTTATGTATCCCCCTTTATTATGTCCCAAAATCCAAAAAATGTGCTCAAGGTACGATCTTTCGAGTACAGAATAGCATAATTCTGTACGCTTCATAATCTTATTTATTCTGTACTCTTTGAGAAGATAGGGTATTTATTTCGTATTTTTTGCTCAATAAGATTTTTCTTTTTTTACAAAATTTATTTCAAATCGGTTTTACCCCGGTTTTGGGTTTAAGAAAAACAGAGCCGATAGGGTAAAAAAAAAAAGTCCGTGAGCAACAGAACTCCGTCACTAAAGTCTCGTATTTTCACTTTAAAAAAAATATTTAAAAAAATGGGGGAGTAAGAAAAAAGTTCACCCACAAAAAACAGTTCTCTAACATACCGAAATTTGCCCATACTTTAATTATATAGTTCTGCCTCTTCGCTGGCCTTTGATACGCAAATGATACTTCCCTAACACCTACCCAATTCACATACAAATTTTCAGCCCTATCAACTAATATGGTGGAACTGTAGAGATGCACACAGCTCTAAAAACGCCGAAATTTCAGATTAACATACCGAAATTTTGACTGGAATTAACCATTCTTTAATGGTAACGTTCTGCCGAGAAGAAAGTCCTACATACATAGGTCCCTGGAGGTGCTCAAATGTAGCGAGGAGAAAAAAAAAAAAAAAAAAAAAATATATATATATATATATATATATATATATATATATATATATATATATATATATATATATATATATATATATTCGTGCTCTAGAGTTTATGAAACGAATAGAAAACGCAGTCGCACCGCTCACCGCCGACGTTCGACCCACTGCAATAGTCTATTTTTTCGGGGAAAATACGACTAAAAACGAACAAAACTGGCTATTGGAAATTATTCGAAACTATTAAAAATCGGAGATCGGTTATAAGCGACCGGTTACTGAAATTCCTACAGTAGATGGCCATCGATATTCATTTTCTAAGAAATAGAAAATAGAAATCTATGATGCAGAGGAAGGAAAATATCGAAGTATTTCTTCACTTCTGTGCTGATTGTGAACGAGGCCAGGATACCCTCGCCCATACTGTTATTAGGAGAGAACTTGAATCGGTCTTATACTTTCCTATTCAAGTACCTATCCAGCCAATTAAGTTCGTGGTGCTGAGTGGGCCTTTACCGGTCTTCTTCGAATTACTAACTAGATCTTGGAAACTTTAAAAAGATAAAAAAATTTATGGCATCTTAGATAACTATCGCATCATATTACCATCTTTTTAAACGCTCACCGGATATTTTTTTTTATCTGATAAGACGGCAATTGAATGTGATAGGAGCCTTCAGAAATTCAATTTTATTATTAATTATGAGATACTTACTTACCAAGCGGTCGGCCTCTGTGTTGTCCGCCATAACTTGACACTGGCAACGCCGATCTTGTTCGTATTTATGGGTATTAATGTTACGCCGTTAAAAAATTAAATTTTAATTACATTTCATCACTAAAATTCCTTTAAGAAAATAATGAAATAATCCTAAAATTTTGAATTTATCTGGAATCGTTAAAAATTCGAATTCATTGGGATTATTAAAATTATGACTGGCTTAATTAGATCACGGCTATCAACTTCCACTCGCTACGCTCGCTGAAGGGATATACGTCCCCGTCAGAACCTTTTCAATTTAGGTCGGGGCCTTACCGTAATTTGAATTTAGTTATTTATGTAATGAAAATAGCATGCCCAGTTTTACAGACATTCTACGATAGAATAATCCCAGAATTTCGTAAAAGTTTTCACTGCTCCCGTTTTCCGGCAATTACCTATATCTTTTATAATTTTTCATATAAAATAATGAGAAAAATCACAAGTTACTTAATAATTAACACAACTTATTAAGAAACTACTTATTAAAACATAAAGTATAATAATAGACAAAACATAGAACTGATAAGAAACGAAAGTTGCAGTGTATATTATATATAATATATTTATAATATAATATAAGCAAAACCAATGGAACTGTAGTCGACCGTTTAGTGCGTAAGTACCAATAACGAATTTTCTTCCCTGAACCGATGCTATTAAAAGATATAATAATATTGGCTTTTTTTTCCTAAAAATTTTACCTTGAATAATTATGCCCTCCTGGCGAAATCGTTAATAAATAATTATAGATTAATAAATTCTATTTTATATCATGTAATGTTATGCATTTAACTGTTAAATGCATAACAATACATAATATGAAATGTTAAATTTTAACATAATGTAATAAACAAAAACGATATAAAAGTGCTCCGTATTAAAGTGCTATAAATGATTCAAAATTTTGAGGTTATACCATGGACCTATACTTCCTGTTTGGAAAGTACAAAAAATATCATGGCCAGATATCATGTACAGCCTACTATCACTAATGCCGAAGATAAAATTTTCGAAAAATGTTGGTCCAAGGAAATTTTGACAAACGGACCTCGTTGATCTGGATTCACTTTAATTTAAATAATGTTTTGTTAATTGAATACTTTTCAACTTCAATTATTCAGCTGATAAAATAAATCCTGTTGATATCATCAATCTTGGTATTCCTTCCTAACAAATAAATTTAAAAAATATTCCTAGATGATGTTATTTGATATTTTGATTACCAATTTCTGTAATAAATAAAACTATCTATATTAATATACAATATATTTGTTTAATATATATTTATCTAAATGTGTTACTTCAGAACTGAATAATTATTTCGTAAAAGTTCTCAATAATTCTTAAAACCCATCAGTGATTCCTAAAATATCCTAAAAGCCAACAAGATATATTTTAATGGACGAAACGCGTATGTATTTTTCTAATTCCAGGAATAGGACAATGAAACCGAGTGACGCCCCCATTCATTCATTATTAAATTTTTGTTGTCGGTTCATTGGGGGCATATATGGATGAAGCCAACGAATGAGAAATATTAATTCCGATTAAATAATCTGGGACGAATAGTATGAATAAATGAACAGTCATTTTTAGTACACGTTAATTAAAAATAAAATAATTATTGCTATTTTATTCTTTTTTATTTATTTTATTATTTTTTTTTATGATTTTCAAAAGTCATTGCATTCAAATCTTTCTTTTAAAATTTTTAGTAATATTTTTTATATTTTCAGTGTAATTATTGCTTTCTGTAAGAACAATAGACTAGATGCCTATAGATATCCTATCGGATAGATCAAGAACTGAAGTTACATCTATGAATAGGCATCAGTTTAAACAACTTCTAAAATTATGAAAGGAGTGATAAGAATATATATATATATATTAGCTAAATTATAAAAAAATACTGTTACTAAGGGCTTGTTAATAAGGGTTACTTACTAACAATATATATTAGATACTAGTCACTAAGAATATATATTAGGGCCAGTTACCAAGAATATATATTAGCTGAATTATAAAACACTGTTACTAATGGCTCAACAATCTTTTTAAACTGGTATTGTATTAAATATAATGACTAATTAATATGAATCTTTTTGAAACTAAATAAATGGAAATTATAAATCCAGTATTATAATTGGTAACATCAAAGAAATTAATAAGGAATTGAAGGAAGCGGTCACATCTTAATTTGCGTTTACACGTTTGCCAAACCTTGGTTGATCAAACGTGCAAATGGAGTACTTTGGATTGGCTTGCGCATGTTTGCGTGTATTTGTGCTCGGATCGTCCTCTGTCTGTTTTTGGAACAAATCAAAGGAACTGTGTATTTTTTATATTTTTATTTCATATTTTTAATTGTTGTTTATATTTCTGATTATTTATTTTTAAGATAAGAATAGTTTTAACCAAAAATATTAGCCGACAGAAGACCGACGTCCTCCATGGTTTGTTAATGGTTACGTACTAACGGTTTGTTAGTTTGTCAAGCGTTTGTGACTGCAGTTCGTTACATTTTTATTTTATCTTGAAGCAGCTGCCATGACTGTTAATTCTAAGTATTTTAATATCATGACAGTAAATTTGTTATACGAGTCTTGGATTTCCAAATCCACGATATAATCAATCTTAAGGTGGTGAAGGTAACGCCAAACAGTCCATAATAGTGTGCATAGAGTTATAGACTTTGGTACAAAATCAAATTGATGTTCCACAAACCAAACAATGAAAACTGCTTAAGGTTAACAATGAAGATCTCCAAAAGATCTTAGCTTAATATTATGAAGTTGACTGTTGTACTGATTGCAGAAACTTGCCAAACTTACAACCATTCTGTAAACCTTTGCATGTTTTTAAGTATAAATACTAAACATGTATGTTTGATGAAGCTGTGAGGAAGGTGAGAAGGGACTAGGTACGACTTTATTAAATATATCATTTCACGATAGCTGTTAAATGGTGAAAACTTGTTCGTTTTTTAAATTAATAATTTCTTTCAATTTCGAAAAGGATATAGAGTGTATAGATAGTCAGTGCAGGAAGATAGTCAACCAACTGCTTCGGGATTGAATTGTACCAGTACAGACCGAATCGTGGACTTCCTTTGCATTCACGATTGGATACCCGTATTTGATTCGCTACTTCTGGCCCAAGTTCAAGTACGATCTGAATGGAGATTCGTCTGACCGGGGCCGTCCTGATCCAAGGACTCCAAAACGACGGGCAAAGCCTAGGAGACCTGGAGGTACCCGCTGCGAGGAAACGGCAGGGATCCCCCACCTATCCTGGAGATAAGATATCCTTGAGATATAGCTCAGTGGTCTACGCAACACCTCGGCGGAGGGACCAATACTCAAGTGTTCTCGTTCTGTTCCTACGTGTCTTTTGAACTCTTGTTCGTGTCCGAGGATTGCCGACTCTGCCCAGTGTCCGACCGCTGCGTTTCTGCCTCTGTCGTAAGTGATCTATTGATATACTTTGCTAAACTGGCTGATCTGATGGGTTCTTCTTGTTAGACGAATCGACCATAACTTTATTAAATAAATTTTTGTTATTAGGGCACCTATTTTTGTTACTAATGATACAATTAAAAGCAATATTAATTATTAAAAACATCATGAACATAAAAATTTAAAAGATAAGGATGTCTCTGCTAAGAATAACTGGTTTGATATGTGTTATTTACAGGTGGGATATCACTTATTACTACAAATTGTTTTACAAACATCTTTGACTTCTAAATACATTTCTCAATGTGTGCTACGTCTACAAAAAGTGCGATAACGTTCTGTATCAATATTTAATTAATGAGGAATGTTCCATTTTTTACCAATGTGTGTAAATACGTACGTAATTACTCACTATTACTACCGAACTGTTATCACATCCCGACGCATTTTCATTTATCGTGCAATGTTTAATCATTATTTTGAATATTTTATTTATAAGGATTACGATTTTTTTTATTATTATTTTTTATTATGGATAAATGATTATAATTGTATGAAATAATTAAATTAATATTACGGCTGTTAATTTTACTGTCATTTCAATATGATAAAATTGCTTAAAATTTGAGAATTTTTTAGGACACTTTTTTTTATGTTTATTATTATTTAATATAAACTTATATATTTATTTTTTGTTTACTTGAAAACACCTTTTAGGAAAACAACAATTATATCGCTCATTCCTTTCAACAGCATCATATCTCAAAATTTGACAATTTTTAGTTATAGTTTTTTTTATAATGCCCTGAAAGAGTTGCATATTCCTGAAAAATCGCCATATCTGCAACTAATTGTTAATATAGTATTTATTTCTATAAACCAGAAATGTCGTATTTTCATTGTAAATTATTTATTATATTAAGTATAATTTTTTTATACTTACTCTTCTTAAAACAGAAAACAATTGTCAGGTGTTATCTAAACAGAACTGCAACATAATAAATAAAAAGTTCAATCGTTGGTTTGATATTTATTTTAAATAAATTTTATTCTACTCCTAAACATTAACATCCCTCCTCAAACATAACGTTTTTGGAGATATGACGTTGAAAGGAGTGAGGGAGTGAGCCATATTTGTGAATTGTTCAGTCTACTAAATTGTTCTAATAATCTCAGTTTTATTTTTAAATATTATATAATTAAGTATTCTATTTTTATTTTTTAGATTTTATATAATCTTGAATTGCCGAACAATCTGAATCTGTATATTTGAATAAAAAAAATAGATTGGGAAATAAATATAATTAATGAATTGTTACTTCAAGATAAAATTATTGATGCACATAATCATTCAAATTAGCCTATAAAATTTAATGACCAATCACTTTCTCGGTAACATAAACTTCATATAAAATATTGTCTCTATAACCCTTTCATCTCCTAACATTCACAAAAAAAAAAAAATATACATATATATATATATATATATATATATATATATATATATATATATATATATATATATATATATATATACAGCCAAGAATACAAAATAAAATTACAAAAAAGATTAATATCCTTTACGGCTTAGAAGGTTGTCAAGGATGATCGTGAGCAATTGTATATGCTAGTTTCTGTTATTTCCTTTCTAATGCTAATGTATCTGACGTTATTTCGTTCCCAACAAAATGTTTTGTAGCTAAACTTAGCTGGAATGTAACAGTCATGCTCCGTTGGTTCTTGTAATAACAGAGATCTGTAAGACCAGAGATCTTGTAATATTAGAGAGAAACCGTTGTGCAGCTATAGGAAAATTTATAGCTATTAAAACTTCTTAGAACGGAAAATTAAATTGAATTTTTCTAGACTGAGTTCTTTTCATAACTCATTTCATTTCTACGAAGACTTATTTTAAGATAAAGAACTCTATTGCAAACAAAATTTCTAATAAAATAATTTTAAAAAAAAATGCAATATTCAAAATATTTTCTGTCCTAACATTTTTTTTTTAGAAAATTAACTCTAGAAAAATATAATTAAATTAATTAGAGACCTTTGCAATATATATTTTTTTTTTTGCTGACTTCGTTACCTTATTTTTATTTACACTTGGTTTCATTAATTCTCATGAAACCAGAAAATTATATTAACGTCAATAATTAAACATTAGAATACTTCACGAAAGTAAGGTTTTTTTAAATTGAGACGGTAGGTGTAAAAACAGCACTCGAGTTCATCTGCCCATTTTGCACCAACTGTCTCAATTATCTTGAATTATCTTTCATAGAAACTAGAAATTTAAAATAGTGCTAATCGTTAAATTTAATCAGCAAGACTTTTATTTTATTTGAACATAATCTCAATATATTTTACAATATAAAAACTACTTTAAAAACTTGTTATATAGATCACTTGGAAAATTAAAATAATTCATAAAATACGTAAGATGACATAAAAAAGTCGGTAGAACACAACTGTTTTATTCATGAAACCCTTAAAAGCAATAATTAATATTTGAATTATTTAAACCACCCTGTAGATTTCCCAAATCAAACTACTCCACCAACATCTAGGTAAAGCTGGACTACAGTAGATCCTTGTACTCTAGACATCTCATGGATATTTAAAGCCAGTGGAGGCCGAGTGCATGGCCCAAAGTTGCTCAGGTCATGAGTGGAGAACTTGGCCATGTTCTGAACTGAATTAACTTCTGTAATCATGTTTTACTGGTCTCGAGACCATGATTTTTTCAATCTTTGAGGAAGTTAGTAAAAAAGTTGTATGCATATGGATTTTTTTTTTTTAATCAATTCTTTTTCTAGACGTGTTACAATCTGCCACATTTAAAGGAAATAAGTAATAGGTATAAATAAATCTATACATCCCATATTTGGAAAAAACAGTAAATGAATTGAGTAGCTGTTAAATAGATAAACTAAACATCACAGATAGTTTGCGAGTGGCTGCTAAACTGTGTTAAGTTGTTAATCCACACAGCAAACTGATCAGTCCTCACAATAAATATTATTAAAAGGAAAGTTAGGCTGGACATATCTCATATAAACTGGACAAGCGGAACACAAGTATTTTTTTCTATATTTCTTCTTTTTTGCTTAGTTTTTCCAAGCTTTGTCTTAATATACATGTGATGTAAGATTCCAAGAGAGTCTAGAATAATGGTTTCTTCCATGATCTGTATCTCTTTTCAAAACCCAATTAAAAAAAAAAATTAAAATAATTAAATAAAAGTTAAAGAAATAATAATGAAGAAATATATAAAGTGAGGTGGGCTGAGTGCGTTCTTGGGGTAGTTGCGTAAATAGGCTCTAAAAAGTATATTATTTGAATCCAATTAAAATGAAATTAAAACCTTAATATATGATAAATAAACAACATTTGCTGAATATTTTAAATAATATTGGACTAACATTGTAATGTTTAGAACCTGTGTATTACCTCAAGACCGCACTTACTCTACCACACCCTATGACATCAGATAAAATAATATAGGGATTTATAATGAAATGAAATAAACATCATAAATACAGACATGTACAATGTACAATATTAAAATTTAATTTGGGGAATTACGAAGCATGCTTGTCCCATCCCCCTCCATTAATAGATCCAAGATCCGAGTGCTTCTCTGTCAAATGCGTCACTACTAATGAAAGCCAGTGGAAAGTGAGTTAGTGCGCCAGTCACAGAAGTTCATTACTTGAGTGGAAAACCTGGCCATTTTCTAAACTCCATTATACATTTTCGCAAAAAGTTTCGAGGCCGATACTGTTCCTACATTTGTGGAGGAATTAGAGACGAATTGAAGTGGACAGTGGTTGAGGAACAGGGATAGGATGATTGGAAAGGTTTCGTTGAAAATTGGAAACATTAGTGGTTATGAGGTAGTGGAAGAAAGGTCCATTAATATGGATTAGTGGAGCTGGTCAATTTGTCAAATAATATAGTTGTTGATGATGTTTTGATTAAATTTGTAAAACGCGAAAGATATCAGGTCAGGGACGTAAGTTACATTAACTTGTTATAGGGCGAGTATTAATAATATAATATGAATCTCTAATAATAGCTTTAAGAACATTGGATTCGAAGGATCCAGTTAAATTCATTATTGTGTAAATAGAAAGATGAGGGTCTTATTAGAGGGGGCGATGGGTGCACTTGTCCACAGCAGAAACTAGAGGGCGGCAAATTTCTAGTGAATGTCTATTTTTAAATTAAGTAAAAAATATTTTTTTCTTTTTTTCGATAGTTTTGATCTTAATTCTATAAAATAAAATTAAATAAAACGATTTACTATTATGATATGAGTATGTTTATTTCGAAATATATTACCTGAAGTACTGTTATAAAAGTGTTGACTTTTATTGGAGAGGGGATGAAAGAAGTGGCGGCAAAAATGAGCTTGCTCCTAGGAACCTAAAAAAGAAGAACAAAAAATTATTAAAAACTATTTCTTGGCGCCCACTTTACGTGGCGCCCGGGGCGGCCGCCTCCTTCGCCCTACCTTAATTACGCCACTGCTTACTAATAAGCGTATTTAGCTGCATCGCTTTTTGATTTTTTCAGACGGTTGGAATTGATCTATGGTGGAGGGTAAAAATTCATTGACTTTAATTAGTCATTGGTTACACCAAATTATTTGGAAAAGTTTTTTTCGAAGATTAGGGGAAGCTCATAATTTATAATATTTACATTATCTTAATTTGGTATCTTATCATTTATAAAACGATAACTTTCGTATCATGTTATGATTTAGTAGAGTTTACCATGTCTTTCCTAATCTTCCATAAATTTTGCTCTGTATTTATTTAGGATTCGTTTATTTTGGAGCTTCTTTAACTCTCTCTAATTAACAAAGACAATTATTAGGGATTTATAAATTATTTGCCTTTTCTATAATTTTTTTTTTATTGAAAACTAGTTTCGAATGCTATATATTCATCTCCAGTTCTAAAAAATTCAAAAATCAGCAATTCAAAATCCAGTTTGGTATTATTATACATATTAAATTAAGTGTCATATAAATTAGTATTATAAAACATTTATAAATTATGAATTAAATTAAGAGAGGAAATCAAATCCATGTTGGTACTTACCAAGGTGTAAGTAGATTAGACCAAACAGAAAAGTTTGTATTGGTTCTCGTTAGTTTGTTAGTTCTCGCACTGAATTAGGAATGGAAGAAAGGTGGGGTGTTTATAGGTTAACGGTTTAGGGGTCGGGGTTTTTCCAGTAATTCCGGTGAGATTTTTGAATTTTTGTGCTTTAGAACTGAAGATGAATGTATAATATTCGAAACTAGTTTTCAATAAAAACAAAATTATAGAAGTGGAAAATAATTTATAAATTCCTAATAAGATTTATCCTTCTATACCATCATGCGGACGTCTACTAAAGACAATTATGTTTTAAGCATTGAACCGATACGAAGAAAATTCAAAATGCATCTTTGATACGATTAGTGATTCGCTGAACTAAATTTCTAATGACTACATGTGATCAAATATAATCCTGAGCGATCCAGAAAGCGATTAAAAATGCATGGTCATTAGAAATATTTAGCTTTTTGTTGTTAAGATTTTTTTTTTTTTTACAACGTGTCTAACCGTTCTCTTATGATTTAAGATTAATTCGAAAGATTATTAGCAGCCTTGAAAGATTTGTTTGGTTTACTTCATTTGAATGGTTTATTTCATCATTTAATAGTCAGAGATACAAGACTAAAAATTATAATTATACAATATGACTATCCACCGAAGTGAATAGTTATTTGTTATAAATGGATATTACATGCATATATTGATACAATATCGTTGATTCAGATAGATATGGATATTACATGATTGAGCCAGCATACACGGCGTTACCTAGCCACCAAGCATCGCACTGTATCTGTCCGAATAGTAATGATGCCATCAGTTTGGTTCATCCCCATCGACAGCTTGTGTCTCTACCCTGATTCCTGTAATTGTCAGCTTATTGACTTTGGAGTTATAGCACTGTGTCAGGAGATTGCTGTGGCAATAGTTTATTGAACGTTGATGACATTGAATTGAGCATTCTCTTGAGAAAAAAAATTAATTAATTGTACAATTGCTGGTTGTACAAACTTTTCTTACCAATGTAACATATTTTATTGACGACCAAGCCCAAATTATAATCAGATCATCGTATTCGTAAATAGAAGTAGAATTTAGCTTACGATGAAGCATTGATTCATTGTGAGTGTAGTGAAAATTGAACAATGAAATATGCCACTGAAAAACAAGCATTTCATTTTGGTGCTAGTCGGCACAATCATCGTGCAGCTGTAGGTAATTTCAGAATAAACGAACATCAATCAAGAACGTCTCTGCACTTTATCAGGAAATCTTGATCATGGGCCAGTTGTTGTTTGGCGCATTTGATACTTTATTCATTAACATCAAAACATCGATACCCTCGATACGTAAATTTTTAGTCAGCTGTATTTAAAGTCTGGAGTGTATTGTGCTCTCCGAGTAAGATTGCTTGCTAGTTAGTTAAAGGAATAGTATAACATAAACAAATATATTTTGTAAGAATAAATTTTTAAAAAATCCAGCTTAAAAATGCCCACTTCTTTGAGAATCACCCATAAATTTAATTTATTATTAATAATAATATTTTGACAGTTCTCATAAATTAACCCGTGGTTTTAGAAACCAAAACTTTGATAGCATTAACAAAACCGTTTTGTGGTATGGTGAAGTGCTAAGCGTGGCTGAAACAATTTTGTAGAAAGAAGAGTGTTAATATTTTTTTTTTGGTCATTTACAAAGGTTCGTTGTTGAAATTACTAAATAAAACATGAATACGCGATTGTAGGATAAAAATCATTAATCTTTCCGAGTGACAAACATTCATATCTTTCAAAACAACATACTTTTACTAACACTAAAACACATTAATTTACAACGAGTATTTCCACTAAATATTACCTTAATCCTGTTTTTTTTCTAATCTCTATTTGATAAGATAAGAAATCTATAGCTCTATAGCTATAGCAATATTTCGAAAGCCTATCGTTATCAAAGAAAAAATTAAAATAAATTAAGCCATAATTACATTATTTCAAACAATTAGTCCATAAGCATAAATATTTCATCAAACCATACATCGAAGCTAATTCCAATAATGTTTATTTAATTTAACTTCCAGAAATGTAATTTAACCAAAATTATTAATTACTTAAATTTATAAAGGTAATTGGTAGGGTTGTAACTACTCTTATAAATTTAAGCTATTTCTCAGAGCTAATAATGAAGAAACACATTCTGGTTACTTTATGAGGTCTTGAGTCATTTTATTTATAATATTTCTTTCTAATCTTTTTTTTTTTTTGCTTTATTTTTGAATTCACATCTATCAGTGTCGATTAGTGAATTTTCTAGCTAAATAGTACATATTGTGGTATGATAGGGATGATAGTAGTGCCCAGTGGCACCTTTTTACTTGATAATAAGTCTTGATAATTTTGTATATTTAGGCAAGGAGATCTCTCATCCAGCTCCTTTCCAGCCTTCTGCGAATGTTTTAAGGTATGTTGGTTGTCGCCATGTCTTCTATGAGTGAGTTAGGATGTTCGTGTAAGTTATCGTGAAATCGTTCGTAGTGGGTCCGTATGTGTTTGTTAACTGTTGGTATATTAAGTTCTACTGGTATGTAGGGTAATTTTACTGATATACCATGGGGCTTTGGTCATAGACCAAATTAACTTTAAATATATATAATTTTAAATGTATTTTTTTTTTAATATATTTTTTTTTTCTTCGAAGATTTAATGTAACATGTTGGAAATTGTTACGGTTCAGTAACATTTTCCAAAGCACCATGTTTGTTGTATCTATAATAAGTGATTGATTGTCGGAACTGTTGTATCGTAAGTGTAACCAGTGGGTTATTCAGAGAAGGGGCGAAGGTGTTGACCGCCCAAGGCCCCGAGCCACAGGAAAAATAAATAAATTTCTTATAAATTATAGACGAATTTATAGTTTTAGGGGGCTCCTGGACTTCCCCTTCCTCTTGTGTGTTATTCCATACCTCGTAAACCCCCTGGTAGGCTTCCTTCTTAACCAAAGGGGACCCTGCAATATTCTATCGTCCAGTTTTCCACAAAGCCTAGATCCGCTACTGAATGTGAGTAGCAGCCAATGTCTTGGAGGTTGTATGCATGTCGTGTGTGTATTAAGATTGATAGTTTTATTTTAAATTAAAAAAAAAAATTGTTTCGATTATTTATTTTATAAGATAATTAAAAAATAAATAAATAAAAGAAGTCTATAATGACTGACAGATGACCTCCAAAAGGATTTAAGAATAGACGAACCTAGCGCGGAGAACAACACGATTTCCTGCCCTTGACATTACTGCTCTTCTCAGAGTAATCAATTTTGCCTACGATTCCCCTTTCCAGTCCATTCTCATCTTTTAGTCCATTATTTTCATTCTTTCTATAATTTTTTTGTTATGTTGTTCTATTGAAAATTTAGTTATGAAACGGGATCTTTAGGCAATGGAAAATATCCCCCAGTTTACCTCTCAATTTAATTTGAATATTATGGCTTCTAATTATTGCTCTATATATTGTTTATAAAAACAATTAGCATCATATTATTAATAGGATTATTAATAATATTAATTTTTATAAGTGGCCCATAAATAATAGCAGTAAATTCTTGATAAATAATCTATATTATTTATGCTGGTATATAAATCTGAAGAGTTTGAATGTTTGTAGGCGCTAATTTCAAAAACAACCAACCCGATTTGAAAAATTCTTTTAGAGTTAGATAGACCGTTTGTTGAGAAAGTCTTTAGGCTTAATAACATCACGATCCATAGGAATGGAGCAGCAACCTTAAATAAATTGTTAAGAGAAAAATTGTCCAACTGGGTATAATATATCTGTCTGCCTATTTTTACTTAAAAATTTGTTTGTTTCATACTACTAAATTTTCAATCTTTAATGTTTGTTATCCTGTTTTTTTTTTAATTAGCCCTGATGGAGGCCCAAAACATAGGCCGAAACGTTGCCACACAATAAAAAGATAAGTTCCAATTATTGGTGTGTTTTTCTAGATTGATAGCACTCTACCAACATCTCCTTAAATTAAACTGTTTAATAAGTGTGAAATTATTGTGTAAAAACGGTATTTTGTAAATAAAATAAAAGGTGAAAACGTGAAACATTATTGACATTCATAAAAATGTATTGAGGTTTAATAAATCAATATATTTCAGTCGGCACACGCTTTAGTGCATATGAAACATTTCCAAAAAATAAGAATTTTGTTTATGTTTTTTTTTTTTAATTGCTTTGAACAATAATACTGAATAATATCAAACAACATGTCGTTGCCTCCCTCAGAGGATTTGGCCATGTGCCTTGTTAACGAAGCTTATGAGGCGATAATTCGTGAGGATCTGCTATTCTGATGTATTTTGAATGATGTATTTTTTCATTCGTGTCGTAAGTTAAAGATATTTAATATAATATGAGCTTAATAATTGAAGTGAATAAAATTAAGCATGTGCTCATTCCTCAAAAACCTGAACAGATGCTCCGATTAGATGTGAATAAGTTAGAAGAGAATTTAAACAACAGAATACTAGCTAAGAGTATGGAGCACATCTTCCTAATATGAGTTGATCATTGATTCGGAGTACCTGCTCACCTTTCTGAGTAAGTAAAACTGAGAACGTGCTCCATTATTCACTTCGCCTAATGTGTACGTCTATCTTGTCACCTCCAACCTTCTTGATTTACTTACTTATCGATAACATCGGTTTATAAATCGGAACTGCTAATACTTTAATCGCGTACTATCTCACGTGCCATGTGTTAAATAATTCCAATCAATTGCTAATAATAAAACGGCTGATTATGTAACAGCCGTTTGGAACTGAAACGACGGTGGCAAGGAAATTGCTGCATGTGAACAGTTTGTGGAACGTTTCCTTAGAACAGATGCAATTTAATGTCATGTTTCCTGTTTCCTGTCAAATTATTATTATCTGTCCTATTATTATTTCAAAAATAGGTTTTACATCCTCAACTCCAGAATACGGCGGAAGTGCGGCAATTTAAAACTGGTTTGTTATGTTTAATCACAGGTAAAAATAAAATTATAACAATTACAAAAAAAAATCCCTTGTTTAAAGAGAACTAATAAATTGATATTATTTAAACACTTAGGGTAATTTCTATTAGAACAAAACTATCAAAATTATATCAAACAAAAAGAAAAAAAAACATAAAATAAGAAACTTTTAAATGCCCTCTTAAAGCTGGTAGCAGTTAATTTACTAAAAATTTTAAGACTGCTCTTGAAAAATTAAAAAAAAAGAATCATTTAAAAATAAATAAATTTATTAATATAAGAGTTAAATGTAGTTAAGTAGTTGTTAGTACCACTTACTTCACAGGAACCAACTTATTTTATTAGAGTTTTGAACTTAGATATTTTGTAAAAAAAAACAAGAGAATTTTGACTAAAAATTACTCTGTCAGTTGTAGTAGTTAAATAAAAATTAAACTTGACAAAAAAAAAAATTCTTACTTCAGTTTTCACTTTCTCATTTTTCACCAACCAACAGTTGCACGCACCTCAGTACCTTTTAAATTATAAAAAATATTTTGCAGTATTTTAAAATATTTCGAAATACCGATAAATTATTAGACTATTAATTCACTTATATCCTTATTTTGATTTTTTTTATGAATGGTTCAAATAAAAAAATTACTCCACTCTTCAGCCGCCCGGAGGACTAACATGTTCTACATTTTTCCAGAGAAATAACACCATGAAGCCCGACTTGGTGTTTACACTCCCATCTTCCCTTAACAATTTCTTTCGACGAAGCGATTTTTAAATGCGCATATATTTAAAGTATATATTCAGGAGGCTAGACGAGAGCTGGCCGGTTTAGCAAATAAAGGGGACTGGTGAGGGATGTTATCCAGAGATACATCTGGATGGAATTACGCCTTTCTGTGGCTACCGCCCTTATCGCCGGCCCCTTTGGGACCCCATTCTCGTCTTTATTATCCTAGGGCTGCCTTTATTTTGAAAAGGCTGACATTATATTTAACATCAAATCATAAAAAGCAAGGGGGGTTAAAAAAAAATAACACAAGGGTATAATTCAGCCGGCTTAAAAAAAAAAAAGAGGCTACTTTACCGACTACATTCAAGGGAGCGTTCTTTTATCTCCTCAGTGGATGTTGTAGTATGATTGCATTGAAACAGCTACAACTCCTGTACGTAAATAGAGTTGTACGCTTTGTTTTGAATTAATTAGTACGTCCGAGCTGTCTCGTATTCCGCTCCTTTTTGGACCATGTATTTTATTCCAATTCTAAAATAATTCCAGTGGCTAATTTTGTCTTTCGTTTAAGACATGATATAAGAAGGTCAAATAAACTTTTGGTTTGAGATATATCGTAGATACTACAATTTTCTTTAAAAACATTTAATTAAAAAAAAAATACTGATATTTTAAACATTAGCAAAGATACTGTTATTAAAATATCTGTGTGATTAAAATGGCATGGCAATTACTCGTGAAGAAATTTCTCATTGATTGCACTACAAAGGCTATGAAAGATCTCCTGACAATCTTCTTTTAAGACGGTTAGGAGAGCTACCGGAAATATATGGAGATGAGGGGTTACGAACTATGGGGTTTGTGTGTGTACGATGTTATTAGTTAAAGTAGGTACACATATTTACTTTGGGTCAAAGCAACACATTGAGTGTTATGGTATTTATGGATAATTATATTTGTCATATAATGAGGAGCTGTGTTAAAATTAAATTTAAAATTCTCGAAACTGTTTCGTTAAACGGTACATTATTTTACCTATTACATTTAATATTAACTTTTTTTTTATAAATCACGTGTTGAAGAACGGTCTATAAACAATAAAAATTTTAGTTAATAAGTAGATAAAAAGTTAATAAATAAGAAAAAACAAAGCAATGCAAATATAAAGACAGGAAATCTATATTATAATAATAATGGAAACACATAAAAAAATGTAACAAATGACCGGAAAATGGACAATATAGATCGAAACGTCGTCGACGTGAAATGGTTGTAATAAATTATGTAAAAATATAAAGTGTTTTATATTTCTAGGAATTAAATTACCAAGAAATATTTTTAATTAATTTTTAGAGTATGTGGGAGATTTTTATAATATTTTTTAGAAATTGTATGATTTATAAAAAAAAAAATATTCTGCAAAAAGTACAGTTGATTCCTCCTTTTCACTATTGCCCATGGGCAGACTTGAACAAATTATAATTGTAATAACGAATATATTATCTAAATTTGTCATCCTTTATTTTTAAACTATAAATAAATAAATAAATAAATAAATAAATATATATATATATATATATATATATATATATATATATATATATATATATATATATATATATATATATATATAATTTTATAAAAATTGCATTTTGTTAATTATTTATTCAAAAATAGTAACCTACAATTTATTCACGAATAAAAACAATGTTATTTTTAAAGAAGAATTTGCTTATGAAATTTTAATTGGTTTTCAACAAATGAATAAAATATAAAAAAAAACTTAATTATTTTTACTCTATATTAGGTAAATGGTTCTAAATTTTTAAATGCGAACCTTATCTTGGGAAGGAGAGAATAATTTTAAAATTACTCAAATTTTTGTCATATTTCAATTGAATATCACTGAACAAGAATTAATTAAAAATAAAATAATCCACATAAACCAATAAAAATCAATCGTAAAAATAAGTATAAATATTTTGAATTACAAATAATAAATTATTCCTGAATATATTGTTATTCAAATAATGCCTAAGTCTGACTTTTATCATTCGTTATTTAGTATAATCATCAATTGCATTATCACACATCAGGTGTTTTGTTTTCCATTTACACCGTGGCCGTTTCTAAATCTATACCTAATTAGAAAATTTAATGGTGTCGATTAATTAGTTTGGCCTCGATACATCCATTGAAAAGTTATTCAATTAATAGGTCAGAAAGTTGTGTATTGGAACTGGAACCTGTTGTTAACGTCGGCCCAGGAAGCCAGTCTGTCATTGTCTGTACTCACGCAAAGGCCTCAAGCGTGCCAGCACTCTGTCCAAGCTTCTGGGTTTTGTTGTCCCATCCAGATCCTGATAATTTTTTAAATGGTATAATTATATTTATTATAATTAGAAAGATTTAATTTTATTCATTAAAATATATAACTTTTATACTTTTTGTTGACAACGCACGATTTTTAGGCAAATTTTTTTCCTATATTCATAACATCTTAAAGTATCCAAATTGATAGAAAAATGAAGAACATTTATGAAAATTGATTTTTTTCTGAAAAATGGAAAATTAATTCTCCAGGGATACTTTGCCAAAATAAGGTTGCATTCCGAGTTGGGATAAACAACAAACAATTTTAATAAAATTTCTGATTTAACAATTATGTATTTAAGTAATTATTTATATCATAATAAATAAATATCTCCTCTGGTTTTGAGAGGAGGATAAAATTATTTCACCCCAACCGCGGAATATTTTGTTCTGAATATATGGGAAAAAACAAATGAATTAAAAATGATAAACAATTAGAGAAAATAAAAACAATAAATGCTCCTCTCGTGAAGTTGAAAAAAACTGATGGAAAAAATTCAGAAAAATCACAACCTTATTTTGACAAAGTATCTGAGGATATAATTATACTTTTATTGTTCTAAAACGATAGGATAAGATATATTTATGTAAACAACTGTTCTAACAGTAATCTTGTATGTTGAGAGAACAACTGTAATTTTTCAAATCCAAAAACATAAATAAACTAAAAAAAAAAAAATTATTTTCCATCTTTAGCTGTGATGCCATGGTTGGTACTTCTTTTGGAAAACTAACATAAAGCTGTTATTTAACGTTGGAATACAAAACTAAACCTTCCCCCCTAGTCAGTGTTGGTCTTTGATAGTGGAATAGCGATAACAAATTATAAAATCCAAAATCATATCATACAATCGATTTTAAAGAAAATAGCCTTTAAAGTGATGGTATACCAAGGGATGCTCTACCAACAAAAGGATTAACTGAAAGATTAATAATTTAATTATTAGATTAAATTGGTATTAAACTTGGAAAGTTCGCATATCTAGTTGTTCAACAGATCTGGATGTAATGCTCTGATTACGTAAAATTTAGAAATGGTTGTAAAATGACAATTAATCAAGATATAACATTCTCCCAAAATCATGAAAAACATATTAATTTGTGTTTTTTCTCGAAACAGCTAAATTTTAATTACCTAGTTGTACAATTCACTCCACGACATTTATACACATTCAGGAGGACGAATTTGAGATTAAGTTGTAAATTGTATTTTTATTGATTAAACGAAAGAAGTGGATGAGCTCAAAAGCGATTTAGGCCTTAACTTATGTTATCCTTTACTAATTATGTTTCAATATTTAAACATTTTTCTAAAAAATTGTTGAACATTTATTGTGGTTCCTGGTTGTTCCCACTCTCAATTTCATAAAACAAAGTTCAACTTGAATCTTAACTTTGTTCAGATTCAATTGTAATGTGTTGTTCCTTGTGAACATGTCTTGATGCCGTTCCGCATAAGTTGCCTGCAATGCACCATTCGTAACAGTAATTTTATGGACTAATAGGATGAAGAGCTGGGGTCTGAGTATGGCTCCCTGGGGGACGCCGCTGATTATTCTCAATGTAGTGGGCCAACGATATTCCAGCAGAAAGCAAGAAACGTATCAGACCATTTTACACAGTATATTATATACTTAACATGAAATTATTTTTCGCTACTCCTAAAAATGATCAAATTCTTTGGAAGGTGAATTTTTGAGATGAAATATTATTCCTTTTCATTTAGTAAAATATTTTATTGAATCCTGATAAAATTATCATTTTTTGGTTTATCATTTAGCTGGTTTATTAATAGTTTCACTATTAGTATGGTATAAACTTGAAAAAATATAAAATTTTCCTGAAATTTATCATCTCGTTCCTGACTTACGGGGCTGTAAAATTCTCATAAATGAATCCAAAAATAGGAAAGGCTATTTTTGTATGGCTTTAGAAGCTTTTCTAACTTAGTTAGAGACCTGGTATTGATGCCATTTTACAAAATTGTTCATGCCCTTTCCACTGATATGCAAAACCTTATAGGCTAAGTTAAGAAAAAAAATTCTCAAAGCTTGATATAACATTTTAATTACATTGTTTTTTAATTTTATATGGTGGGTATGGCAAAAGTTCGATCCTCTGAAAATTTTTCAGCTTTTTCTTGCTCCGACTAGAAGTTTGTTGCCGTGCATTATCCTGCTTAAAACACCTTAACGGTTCACCAAAGCCGGGTAACACTGATATTTTTTTCTATGCTTCCTATATAACTGTTTTCAATAAATATCAAAGCTCATAGAACGTCCGTCAGAACCTCAAGGAATTTCAACAATATCCCCTGATGTCAGATAAGCCCTTCTTCCGTTCCAAGGAGGTATATCTTGAGGTATATATATATATAAAATAACAGTTGATTTTTTTAAACCAACGCCCCGCTGTATCATAGTCAAGGACACCTTTACCTTCAGTTTGAATAATTTCACGTGTTACCTTAGCGGCAGTAATTTTTTTAAAAGATTTTTTGTTGTTTTAATATTGCGAATATTTCGTGAGAAACAGTCATATTTCTTGTTCGACTGCAACTGATGAACTTAGGCTATATTTCCCGCGTCAAATTTTTAAAAACAAGCTTACTTAATACTTCACACGAGAGTACTAGTTATTGGGAAACATTGAATAGGTTTAAAGTAAGTATTTACATTTCTTGATTAAAATTTGATAAAGAGGTCATTTTTTTTATACACCCCATTACTTTCTGAGTGGGTAATAGGAAACATAACCAGCCTAGACTTTGCAGAAAGCCTCTACAGCAATTTCCAACATTGGCGTTCCCTTTTTATTTATGAGAAAATCACAGCTTTGTAATTCAAAAAGGAGTCGACATATCTCAGAGTACACTTGAAATTATACAAATTTCAAGAAAATCTGAGATGTCGAGGTTTAGACTCTGCGTCAAATAGACATGGAATATTGACTCTCGGAAGCTAACAAATAAGTGGATGAAATTCAATCCACGAGCGCAAAACCAACGAAAGGTTTAAAAAAAATTTATCTTATCAAGATAATTTGCATATATTTTTTTCTTTTTTAAGAATTGTTATGAAAATAAAGATTTACTTTTTTCACCTGGACAGCGGTATAAGCTAGGACTTCGCTTTCTCAACTAAAGCTGCCGTATGTCGTGGAAGTATCGCATGTTTACTCCAAGAGCATATCCTAAATCCAACAGGCCGTCTTCCTCTAGGTCTTACCTAAAACTTAATTTTATACCTATACGAGCCGTTTGATAGAAAACAAGCATATTATTTATTGCTGTTTTTATGATATGAAATGCAAACAATGTGATAGAATATCCCTCTATACGCCAACGGTAAATATTCTATATTCGTTTAGATAGAATGTACACAAATATTTGTCGGGCGTGGTTTCTGCATCGTTTCTACTATAGTTTCAATTATATCAAAAACAAATTCCACTTTAAAATCCTTATATATTGATAATTATCTACCGCTCTACATTACGTTTTCATTATTTTAATTATAAATAAACTAAGTTTATTACTGAAATTAGCTTTCTAGCCATTATTTATACTTTTTTTTTTAAATAATGAAAATACTCTAGTCTTTAAAGGCCTAGACCAAACTCAAACTTTTGATAAATTTTATATTAATAAAGTTAAATAAAAACCTTGATTTTTAATGAGGTCCTGAAGGATGACAAATTATCTTTCTATCGACTGTTTTGTCAAGTAAGTGAGATTTATATTGATAGGATTATATTTCGCAGCTAAAATTATCTTCATAGAGTACCATGATTACTTTGTTTATGTTTCGTATTACTAAATGATAATTTTTTTTTAATTAAAGAGAAGTAATTATTGGCGGTTTCATTTACTCATATCGAATTACTCATATAAGTATAAATATCTTCAATATGATTTATTTTTACTTAACTTAAATTATATTTTTCTTGGATGTTTACTTATTTTGGCTATTCTTTAATTGATCTATCTATTTATTTTCATTTGTGATTTACATATTTTTTAATTTTTTTTTTTAGTTGTTTACTTTGTATATATGTTATGAATGGATACTTACAGCCCTAATACCCAATTCACTAGTGAATTGAACGAATCCGCAAAATATTTTTATAGCCATAGAAAACAATAAGTGAGCAGACTGATAAAGTAATATCTTTCCTTGCCAGAGTAATTTTTTTTAAGCATATATAACTAAATAATTAATAAATAAATACACGTTAACAAACTAATTAATAATAAATTTTAATAAATAAACTATTTATTTTTTTTTAGGTTTAGCACCATTATTGTATGAATGTGGCGCTAATAACATCAAAACATTTTTGCGCCTAAAAACATCAAAACAACCAACCACTCTATTGCCATTGAGTGTGGCAACTTTTATTTTTCAATAAAAACTTTTAATCTCTAAAAGTAAATTATCTAATTTGCTAACAAGTATCATATGATAAAAATGTATTTGAAAAATAAATATTTGATAATTTTATAAATACAAAAACGCTGCAAATTATTAACAATTATTAAAAAATATCTGGGGTGTCCTTAAAACGTATTTCGTGGAGTTAATTAGTCTACAAAGTTCAATGACCTGTATCTGCTCATACAGATCTGATTTCGGTGATTTTTTTATTTTATTTTCGATATTTGGATTCTGCATATCTTGAAACGTAATATCTCAAATTTAAGTGGGCTTTAAATTTTGGTTTTTGTTGTAGATTACAAAGTTCCATATGAAAATAATAAACCAATATATTGCCCTTCATTTTATATATTCATAAGAACTTCCTAAGAAATTATAAGATAGAAGATAAAAACCAAAAGCATTCATACAGTGATTTTATTCTTTATTTTTTCACTTTAGTGTACTGAATCCAAAAAACTTAACCTTTTTCCTCTATTTTCATAAATGGCCGGGTCATCAAATACATTTTTATCATATAATACTTGTTAGCAAATTAGATAATTTACTTTTAGATATTAAAAGTTTTTATTGAAAAATAAAAGTTGCCACACTCAAGGGCAATAGGGTGGTTGGTAGTTTTTATGTTATTAGGCGCAAAAATGTTTTGATGTTATTAGCGCCAGATTCATACAATAATGGTGCTAAACCTAAAAAAAAAAAAAATAGTTTATTTACATTTATTTATTAAAATTTATTATTAGTTAGTTTATTAACGTGTATTTATTTATTAATTATTTAGTTATATATGCTAAAAAAAAATTACTCTGGCAAGGAAAGATATTACTTTATCAGTCTGCACACTATTGTTTTCTATGGCTATAAAAATATTTTGCGGATTCGTTCAAATTACTAGAGAATCTCTAATCAGCCGTCATTTTTAAACTAAACGGTGGATGGTAAAGTCGAGTTCCTGAGACTTAATTAATTAAAACGGATGGAAGTCTTCCCGGGGCGTGACCTGTGTCTTTGGTTCCAAATCTCAAGAAAATCGGCTCAGTAATCTCGGAGAAAATCCGCAGATAGACGGATTTTTTTTATTCGATATTTGGATTCTACGTATCTTGAAACGTAAAATTCCAAATTTTGAGGGAAGGGGATTAATTTTTTTTTCTTGGTTGATTCCAAATCTTCATTACAGAAAATAATAAAACAAAAACAATCATTATTGACTCCGGCTCTTAAAGTGAAACACTCAGTGGTAAAAGAACAATCTTCCCGTTTTCCAATAATCGTATCCAATTCTGTCATTATTAATTTCATAACAAAACGCAATATCTTGCTGTTCATAGTGTATTTAATTAATTCTCAAGCCCATTCTATCAAAATGTATTTATTCACTGATATTTACATATTCTTTACTCGGAATAAATATTGTCTTCTATCATTTAAACGATTGCTTTGAAATGTTGTTGTTTAACTAAATTTGGAACTATTCGCTATCGTTTCTATATGACATTAATTATCTCTATAAAGGCTTCATAACTTGCCGTAAAATCATAATTATTCCGCCGAGAGGCGGATGATAGCCAGAGCGGACTATATATGTTTTCGTTAATTAATTTAAATTCATTAAGTTTTTTTTATTGCGACCCTCTACTACTTTTTTAATCAAGAAACTTCTCAGCCATACTTAAAATGCTAAGAAGACTTCGTTATAGAATTAGCATCGGAAGCCATGGTTCGACAAACTCTTTCTGGGCTAATTCTATAATGTAGTCATCCGAAGGCCCAGTGCACACGTGATGCAAAAAATTGTTTTTTGCGGGACGCTGAGTCATTTCAATCTGCGTCCTATCGGCTTCCCAATGCAGTCAGTCTATAGATTCACATCGGTTATAGACCATTGGATTCCTACCGTTGTTAAACCACAGAAAAAGTCCCTCATTTGTCACCAACCGAGATGGATCGTACAAGCGAACAAATATTAAAGAAGAAATTTGTTTTTTCATACTTACAATTAGTGTACAAGTACGTAAATCGGAAAAGTTGAACTAGAAAAAGGATGTACTGGGTTCTTCCATACAACAACGAGAGGTATTCGAAGAAAGATTTTAATGCATGCTTGATTAATCACAGAGAAATTTATGACTTTTTAATTATTTTCGAATGTCAATTCGATCCTTTGACGAATTGGTCGGTCGAATCAGCGACGCACTACAAGGAAAATATACTTACGTGAGATCTCCCATAACTCCCTTGGATAAGCTGGCAATGATTTCAACTTCACATTTACAATAGATTTATTTGTTTTCAATATCTTTTTAATTTACATACCAATGATTTCTCATACCGACTATTTCTTTATTTTGTAAGACTTTAAAATTAGATTTTTACGAATAAATAAAATATTTTAATTTTTTAATAAATTGTAAAAAAACAAGTATTGTACAGGATTATATCCCGTATCAATTATAAAAATGACTGTATTAGGTACTATTTTTAAACTTTGTGATATTTGTTTAAAAAGATTGGGATACTGTAAACGGATCATTATAGCGATTACATACATTTGTCATCAACGTCTGCATTTAGGACAGTGCTCCTACCCAAATTATTTGCTCAATTATAATAATATAATATAATAATAATATTATAATAGTGAAAATTCATTTTTTTTTTTTAAACTTTATTTTATAATTAATATAATTGACACTAATAAAACTGCAATAAGGAAAAATTGGACAATAGGTGAATGGTGTTCGTGCTCATCTTTTTGGGTCAAACAGTGATTTTTTTCCTCCGTCTAACTTAAATTACTGTAGGTACCTACTTAATAATATAATTGCAACTGCAACAATTATTTTCAGAATTATAGATGCTACAGAATTATAGTTTGTTATCTTTTCATAATATTATTATGAATGTCTAATACATTTTTACACTAACACTATAATTTATCCACGTCAAATCAGCAAATTAGCAAAAGTATCTTAGAAAGTCTGGTGTTTAAATCATCAATTCAAGGATCATCATTAGTGAAAACCACAAAATCACGTTGATTGAAACTGACCGTATATATGCTGAAACTGACCATATATATATATATATATATATATATATATATATATATATATATATATATATATATATATATATATATATATATATATAGATATATATATATATATAGATATATATAAGTACATTTCTAGTAAACAACTCAAATATATGCAGTTAGCTTTGTAAATGTTTTATACAAACTTGTATATGTTGGATTGTTTATTATAGATGTATCTTTTATATATTATTTTTAAATGAAGGTGTAGCGTTGAAATACTAATTTTATTTATAGTTTTGCCTAGTATGAAGTTGAGCAAACTAATCCCTCAAATAAAAGAAACAAATTTAATTGACTATCGATCCTTAAAGTTTTAACCAATGACAGGGAACAGCTATCTGTTTGGAAACACCTTAATAAGTCGCTCTGAATGGGACGGTTCAAAGCTGGCTGGCTAAGGACTGAGGGAAGCCGCAGCGAGAGCTAAGACCAGAAGCTGATCGGAGCAAAGCCCGCCAGTAAGCCCGAAGCCCGCTGTGGCTTAACTCTGGGGGGTGGGCTAACCGTAAATAATAGCGGGAGGTAAATGAGGGGAACTCTCGGGTCCTATATATCTGACTAAACTCACCCTCTTCTAATCTTTCTCTAATCCGTCCTCCCTCTGCCCGATCGGTGGCGATCCTTCAGAAGAATCCTTCGTCGAGAGTTTTCGAAAATATGTACAGGCTGCACTGCCATTTTCAGAAAGTCGTTTCTGAGCACTAGCAGACAAGAACATCGTAAGAAAGAACTGAGCTCTTATGCCATAATATTTAAGCAATGATTTTTTCGCATGATTTTTTTTTGCTAACACCACTGATTTTGATTTTGCCTGATCTATAAACATATTTTAGTTTATTGGTTTTACTGCAGCAACACATTTAAAATTAGAAGTAGCATGCCACCTCTACCTACAAATTATCTTTAACTTTAAATTTTACAATTCTTCCATTTTTTTTTTTTTTTTTTGGAAGAGAAAGAATACCATCGGTTTTTTTTTCTCTTTCTACGTTACATCAGAAGGATTTCAATGAGTTGGCCTCAATGCCTCCCGAAAACTTCCTAGTAAGAGTAGTTTATCGGACTAACTAGTCGAAGGAAATCCTTCTCCGTGATAACATTCAGTCCGGTTTCAATCCTCAGTAATTTAGCCCTTATTGCCTCAAAAGGCGGTGCAGTTCTTGATGTTGTACTTGCAGTTTCCGGAACGCTGCCATCAAATATTGTAACTTAATTTTGCAACTTTAAACATTTTCAATTAGTTTATTTGATTTTATTTATAGAGCTTTTATTTTATGCAAACATCATCCCCACATTCAATTTTGTTTTTTCAGAGAGAGAAAAAGAGAAAGAGGGAGAGAGATATAAAAGTATTTTAATAAAAAATAATACAAACTGTCCCACTCAAGGTCCAATAGGTATCAGCGATTTAAATATCCATTCACACCCATATAAATAGACTAAAGAAAAATAAATAATGATCTCATTTCTGAGCATTCTTTATAAAGTATCATCGTTAAATATGATTATGTTTATTTCATCATAATACTGAGTTTAATTTATGTAGAAAGATTCATCATTTACCAATTTTTTGACTTTATCTGTATTCTGATATTACTGTAGTTAGTTCCTTCAGTCATTGATAAGATATAGATTTATATGAATACATTTTATATTGTCTAAATTAATAGTAGCATCATATCCTCATTGGTTATAAAATACTGGGTAAATGGAGGAGAATCGGTAGACCTATGTTGCAAGATGTAGAAGATGAGTATCAGATTTCAAACTAATTCCTAGATCAATAGAAATAAAACAATTTTTAAAATATTTATTGTTTAACAATTAAACCTATATTGGAAGATACATTTTTTTCAGGTTTATTAATGTTAAAGTGAACTGAATTTTTCCTTGTAATTTTATTCATATTTACTCCATTACGGACCAACGTTTTGTGGCAATTACCTACCACATCCTCAGGGTCTATATCTTATAGATATAGATATCCAGGCTCAACAGCATTTTTCTAGCCAAAAAACTTACAACTTCAAGGAACAATTCACAGCTAACATGTTATTCTTCATCATCATATACAATATAGACTTTCTAATCCTATCTCCTGATAAGGAATCACGCTGTTCACTTTAACCTTAATAAACTGAAAACATTTATTGTTTGTGTATTAATTGTTAATTAATACCAAAATGTAATTATTGAATTATCTGACATGTAATTGCCAGACGAATTCTCTGAAATGCATCCTAAAAAGCAGAATATCTGAATTCCGTTATGTTATACGGCATAAAAACAAAACTAAAATAAAATTTTACTGAATTTAACAAAGAAGCACTTGTGAGGATCGAAGTAACTTGTTTTTTAGTTGCATTTTTCAAGATCAAAAAGTCTTTTAGTTACACTAAATAAATACGACACTCTTCGACACTTATTCAATAGTTTTGGCAGTTCCAATTTCTTCTTTTTTATGACTTAAGTTGAAATTATAATTGTTTTTTTAGACTGAGGAAATTTTTATTTTTTTTATTTTATCACTATAAAAATAGAAATATATTTCAGCCAACCGATGTAATAGAATAACAATAAGCACCCACTTTTATTGCTAAAAGTATAAAAACTTTTTTATGGTCTTTAAGTCAAATTTATGAGGTGAACTTATATATATTTTTACTACCCCCATCTTGTCAGCCATATTGGGTCGTTATAGCGAATGCAAACGTTTGAAGGTTATATGAATGGTATTTGTTGGTCTGTAAAAACTGTACTAGCTGTTGGTTTCGAAATAAAAAGGATGTAATTATGGTTCCGAATCTTATGTATGAAAGGGAATACAGGTATTACATAGCGATGCGTCAGTCTCCACATTTTATATATATATATATATATATATATATATATATATATATATATATATATATATATATTTATATCTTCGGGATCCCGAGGGATGCCTCTGTCTCCCGATTCTATGAAGAGTTGAAGTGGCTTTACTCTTCCTACCGTCGTAAGTACTTCCTGGCATCCTTCCTCTACCAAGTCATCCAAGGCCCACCGATCCACATGCTTTGATAGACTTTTCTTATCCGAAATCTCATCCCTATGAAATTCCATTCCTTCTTCCATCCGTTGCCCCAATACTTTTCCCACCTTTAAATCCCGTCTATTCAGTCACTTCATGTCCATGCAGCTCCAAAAGATTTCTAAATAGGTACTCCTTATTTTCAACTAAAATTTGCACCCAATTACGTATTAATGCATTATTTTTACTTTTATTATTAATATAAATTTATTCTGTTTTACTGTATTTATTTTTAATATATTAATATTGCAAGTTTATTTTTATTTTAAACTCTAAGAGTTTATTTTTCCTTAAACGTTTAAAAGTTATATCATTATTATTTATCATGATTCCATTTTTTTTCTAATTTGTTTATTTATGCTATTATTTACTCAATATCATATTCTTTTTTGTTCTACTCTAAGGCTCTAAAGCTCTACTGATTTTACATGTAATATTATTCTAAAGGGACATGTTACGGACTCAATAAAGAATTTATTATTAATTATTATTATTATTATATATATATATATGTATATATATATATATATATATATATATATATATATATATATATATATATATATATTTGTATGCGTGCCACTCACATGTTGGCACAGATATCATAAACGTTGATATTTAATACGATAAACCAGATGATGCAATATATTTTAATACTTTATGAATGCCTCATAATTTAATTCTTCACAATTTAGAATTATATAAAAAAATCAAATAAAAAAAAAACTCCATTACAAAGGAAGTTAAAACGATCTTATCCTAGCGAAGCTGGGACGTAGGACAGCTAGAATGTGTGTATGTGTATAAATATCACTTTGGCTCAAATGATCTGAAATTCAGCATGGTTGTTTTATAGGCAGAACAGTACGATAGAAGTGGAGGTAAATTTTAGTTAAAATTTTGGTCATCACGGCATTAACGGCATTTACCTGTTTTTACCGGTTTTTAAGATTTAGCGCACCTCTCCTGTCCCTCCAAATTGAGTTAGAGGGTTGCAAATTTGTGATTGAATTGCTTGTGTATTAGAGAAGTGTCTTTTGAGACTCTCAACATTTTTTTCCTAATCCCACCATTTTGATATTTTAAATTTTGTATTTTAGTGAAAATGCAATCTTAGTCCGTTTACCTTGGCTTCTGCTGCTCAGGTTTTTTGTTTGTTTTTTACTTCCTTGTACGAAGTAAAGGACGTATTGTAATCGCGAAAATTTTCGATTTTCAGATTCAACGGAAATATCCATTTTGACCATCCCTGAATCCATTTTGACTAGTTTCGTCGTGGCGTCTGTACGTACGTTCATTCGTATTTCGCATAACTCAAAAACGGTTAGCTGTAGAAAGTTGAAATTTTGTATTTAGGATTGATGTAAAATCTAGTTGTGAACCTCTCTTTTTGGTCACTGCTTAATCACCGAAAGTGGTACTTTACTTGTAGGTCATAATTGATTTCCATCAAAAATTATATTAAAATACTTTGCAATACTTCTCAAATTTGGTATTTGTAATTTATGTATTGATTTAAATAACATACTAGATTTTGGTATAAATTGGAAAACCGGAAGCGGTACTTTACTTGAACGTCATATTAGGCTTTCATCAAAAATTATATTTAAATTAAATACATAAATCATATGTTTCGGTAATAAAGGTTACAATCGCAATTTGGTTTCCAATCCAACTAAACATTTTTATTACTTGTTTTAAGTGTTAACATTTAGTGTAAAATACTGGTTTTCCTCCCCATTGGTGTGTGTGAGTCAATAAATGGATGTCGCGACGCCGAGTGTCGTTTTTGAGATACTGCAATCTTCGGAAACAAGTAACCAAATTCTGGATCACTTTTGAGCCACCGATTTATAGTTTAATAGACGTGCAAGTAAGTCATGTGTTGTCCACATCAGATATTTTTCAATTGAAATACAACATTGTATCGATAAACTTCTGAACTCAAAAGTTATTGGTATTGGTTTTAAATTTTAGTAAATTTTTGAGTTAAATGCTTTATCATGATTTTCGCATTATAAAATAGATTCTCATGTCTCAAATTTCCCAAATTTTTTGGTTTTCAAATAATTGGGGATGGAGAGAGAAGATGTGAAATTTTGGCATTGGCTGTCCTTGCCATTGATCACGGATTTATCTGAACCATGACAGCTAAGTATTCCATTATGAAATATCTCTGATTAATTTTGTTAAGTAATCACTTAGGAACGAAAAACAATTGTTGAGTTAAGGCCATTGATGAAGTAATAGTCTGTGACATCGTTGAGTAATTCTTCGATTGAAATAGCCCTACTTCATTCATTAAAAGATGTCTCAAGCCAAATTTTAAAGGCCCGTTGAACTGTTATTTTAGGTTATTTGACCGTTATTTCTCAGAATCAGATTAGAGATGTTCAGAAAAAAGGAATCAAAGGCGTTTCTAAAAATGGATTTTATTATGTGACAATAAAATCGTTTTAATTATTATGAATACGACAAACAGAAAATGGAATTTGTGGGCCTAAAAAAATATTTAACGGAGGAAGTCTAAATTGCTTTAATATCTATAAAAATTATGGGATGTCATACTAGAAAAATTTAATATAAGTATTTTTAATATAAAACGCATTTGTTTATTCGATCAATAATGGAATATATATATATATATATATATATATATATATATATATATATATATATATATATATATATATATTTTAAATAATAGAAGGAATGACACAAATTTTTGGATTTAGATAATTTTATTCAAATTCACTATATATGCAACATACTATGAATTCTCTGCAAAGTAAACATTTGAAATGACCTCGTCGTAGCATTATCCTCCGATTTTAAATTATCCTCAATACATTTTAAGTTACAACCTCAACCCTTGGAGGAAGGATTTCAAACGACAATAAATCCTTTTCAACTACCACAGACATACAAAAGTGCTGGGTAAAAGCACTTGATATAAAAGTCGCTCGGCTTGCACGCCGTAAAACGGTCATACAACGAAGGATATCACCGTAGTCGGACAATACACCACTTCCGCGCACCCCCCGATCCACTCTGGGGGGAAAGGATGTCTTGGCTCTCTTTGTCTCCCACCCAGACGGAGGGTACTAAAAATGTGTTTATGTTCTTCCGTGAGTAGTACTTTAGTGTTGGTAGGTGTCTCTCGACTGACTCGTGGAATGAAAGATGGAGGATGAGAGTTAATGGAGGACTCCACGATGATTATGAAACAATGGAGATTCCAATATTACAACGATATAAAAAATAAATGTAAGTGATTAATACGTTACGAAGTTCCATCGATTTGCATGTGTGTAATTCAACAGCTCGATCTGCCATTGACCTTTGAAATTCCAGTGAAGATTTCGGGTTTCAGGTTATTTGGCCTTGATAGTTGTTTTTTCACAATCAAAAGGTTTTGTTCATTTTATAATTCTTCAAGTCGAGGGTATTCGAACCCTGTTTCTGCCCACAACATTACTATCTTATATGCATACATATATATATATATATATATATATATATATATATATATATATATATATATATATATATATATATATACATATACATGCATATATGTTTATTTGTTTTGTTAACCTTCTAGGTCTTTTACCTTCTTAACCACCCATTATCCCACATTATTATACTTTTTTACTATAAATATATCTTATCCGTGTTTATTCGGCCTATATATTTGGTTTTAAGATGATAAAGAATTTTTGAATTAAAAGAAAATCTTCAATATTTGAAGTCAATGGATAAATAAACACATTTATTTTTTGTTCTTTTTGCAAACCTTATACATTCAGTGGCATATTCATTAGTCATATTCGTACATTACGTTTCTAATTATTGCACCTTTGTTTTCCTCCTTATTATAAATACATATATTTTATATTATATATGAAATTAAAGATCTGAAAGAGATTGTTAATTGTTGATTAGAAACAGAAAATTTATTATAATCAATGAAGAAAATAAGTAAAATAATCCATGTATGAAAAGAAAGTAACAAACTGATGCGACCTTCATATTCGTACACTCATAATAAATAATAATAGTTGTTTAATTACCTATCTTTAAAGATGCTCTTCGGTCAAATTGTATTCAGTTTAATGTTGTTAAATTCAGTTTTCTGTCAATATTAAAGTGTCGTACTGCAAGTATTTTAAAAAAAAAATGGAAAGAAGTAAAGACACCACCAATGAAATTCGGGAAATAATAAAAAAAAACTGGCAAAGCGGTAAAAGTTATCGATAAATAGGAAAAATAGTAAATAGAAGTCATACTACGGTGCAAAGCATCATTAAAAGGTTTACAAGTGAAAAACGAATCATTAATAAGGCCAGAAATTTGAAAAGAAGGGTGCTAAGTGAAAGTGATGAAAGATTTTTAATAAGAAAAGTGAGGGATAATCCAAACATTTGTGCACCAAAATTAGCTATAGAGATGACTTCTATACTAGGGAAGAATATTACAGCAGCCACTATTCGTAGAGCATTACGAAGAAACTTGTATTACTCCAGAACTGCAAGGAAGAAACAATTCGTGAGTATAAAAAATAGAAAAAGCGACTTCAATTTGCACAAAGCACTGAAATAAAGAGAGTGGCTTCTATGTAACTGCACAAAAGTTATGAAAACACCCCCATACATTAATCCTATCGAGAATTTATGGGCAACTTTAAAACAACATTTAAAAAAACATAAAATAAAAAATGTTACTGAGCTCAAAGAAAAAATACAAGAGGAATGGAGCAAGATCACACCAGAAACAACCACAAAACTTGTTCAATCAATGCCGAAGAGGCTTCTTGAGGTAATTAAGAGGAAAGGATATCCAAAAAAATATTAGACAATTTTTTTTTTTCTGTTAAAAATGTTAAATTATGAAGTGTGCGAAAATGAAAGTTGCATAAATTAATAGTTTTGTGAACATATTATTTATTAATTATTAATACATGTAATTTATAATGTCAATCAAAATAAAAACGTTTTTCTAAAATATGCTTGTTTTAATTTTCGCCCAAACTTGAAAAATTAATTATGGAAGGGAGAGCAAAATACTAAAATCATGGTGTATGAATATGCCTGTTACTAACTGTAGATCTTTTTCTGCACTATGCCAAAGCAGCTGGCCATTCATTTTAAGATGATTTGTTAAAAATAGTTTCCAATTTTATGCCCGAGGCTCTGCGTTATTTTAATATATTTGATCTATCCATCCTTTTTTACTTCCTTGTACGAAGTAAAGGAAGTATTGTAATCGCGAAAATTTTCGGTTTTCAGATTTCGACGGAAATATCCATTTTGACCATCCCTGAATCCATTTTGATTAGTTTCGTCGTGGCGTCTGTACGTAAGTTCGTACGTTCGTATTTCGCATAACTCAAAAACGGTTTGCCGTAGAAAATAGAAATTTTGTATTTAGGATTGTTGTAAAATCTAGTTGTGAACCTCCCTTTTTGGTCACTGCTTGATCACCGGAAGTGGTACTTTACTTGAAGGTCATAATTGATTTCCATCAAAAATTATATTAAGATGCTATGCAAAACATCTCAAATTTAGTATTTACAACTTATATATTTATTTAAATAACATACTAGATTTTAGTCTAAATTGGAAAACCGGAAGTGGTACTTTACTTGAAGGTCAGACATTAGACTTCAATAGAAATTTTTTTTTTTTAATTTTTCGTATGGTCTTTTGACAGCTATTGTAATGTACTTTTCCGTGTCAGTCTATATATTTCTCAGTAATATACTGAACATCATCTACCAGAATCAATACGGGTATCCGATTTTTATGGATTTATGGATTTTTTTTTTCATCATTGAAACGAATGTGTGATCCTTTTTTGATCCTCTGACTTTATAGTATGAATACGTTAACAAGAAACTTTTTTTTATCATACAAACAATTCATTCGAATTTATCATGATTATTTCCTATAAAATAAGATTTTTTTTTTCATAGTTGGTTTTTTTTTTTTTCAATTGCTTGTTCTTACTCCTCATAGAACACAGCTAAAACCAACATGGCTACTTATTAATAAGGATATAATAATCGAAAAAGTGAAGAACCATCTCTATTCTTTAGACATTGATAGGGTACCTAAATCCAAATATAATCCACTTTATCGAACTATATGTAGCTTTAGCAGTCAACCACAGGGATATTTAACTTATAATGTAAATATAAACAAATTGAAACTCGTCAGCCAGTTAAGAATTTCAGATACTGAGAAGTTGAAAATTTTTCATAAGAACACTACTCTTAAAAACAGATGAATTATGCAGGTGGTGTCAAAAACTTATTAAACATTTATTGTTTTATTGTCCCACTTCCATTACTGACAGATATAATTACCTGAGCAACTATATAGTTCAAAACAACGAGCAAATGTCATTAGAAAATATTCTAAGTACTAGTATACCCGAGCGAGAACTCTCGCATTACATATCTTCTAATCCCTGATTTCAAGTATAAGCGATATCAGGGGAACATATTTATTCGTGAAACAATATAATATTACCAAAAACGTTTATTAAACATAGAAATTTGGTGAAGCTACATTGTTTGTAATGACTATGTTGAAGTTACAGTTCATACTTGATAAGTAATTAGCTTACCTCACTGGAAATCATCTCTTCAATCTATCAGTTATGCAATTAAATTTAGCTATAACATTTTTTATGTACAGTATTCAAATTTAACAGTGCCCTTTAGGGTTGGACATGGGAAAGATGGCATGAGGCCCGTGCGGACCTATATCGTGCGTTATCTCAAAAACGGTAGGTTTTTAAGCTTTAAACGCTATATGATCTTGATGCCCGCGTCAAAATCTTTAAAACCCGACCTATCCCGTCTCGATCCGCCGACTCTCAGTCGTCAAATCTTTGAAACCTCCCAGTTTTTTCATCACTTTTATTTAAGCCCTAGTAAGAATTTAAGAAACAATATCAGGATTCGTCACATCTTCGTGAAATTCCCTTTCTTTTGAAACCTCACTCGTCAAAATCCATCGCTCCTGAAAGCCGGAAAAGGAATCTATACTACCGTAATAATATATAGTAGTGATTGATAGCATGGATAAATTAAATAACATTTTCTTTTTTCTATTAAAAGTTTCGACAAAAAATATTGCATAACAAGAAAGCAAACTGGTTACTTCTATTTATGTTTATTTATTATTCACGAACTCTCGAAGATAATTAAGGATGTAAATATAATTATTGTCCCGTACATATTGCACACTTACATAGTTTATCGTTTGATATTAGTGAAAAAGTAAGGATATTCATACGAGTATTTTTACTGTTACTGTTATTTTATTTTTATAACATAATACAGTTCTTGAAATATTTTTTGTTTTGCAGAAAGTTTTATGAAAATTTTCGTTATCTTATTATTGATATATATTACTATTGTCATATATTATCATGATATTGTAAAATATTATATCGTAATAGTTAAGTATATCAAAAAAATGTCAATTTATATATATATATATATATATATATATATATATATATATATATATATATATATATATATATATATATATATATATATATATAATATATTTATTTATATAGAAGCATATGTATATTTACATTAAGATTATGTTAACCGATACTAATAACACTAACACCGAATGGGCGAGACTACATGGCTAAAGCGATGTATGTATTAGCCAATAAACTATCTATCTATCTACTCCCTATAGAGCACTTATTTACTTTCGGTTGAAGTGATTACACTTTTGGTAACTATATCGACTTATTTGTATCCAGGTAAGGGTTTTTTTCTTGGACCCATCAAAAGAGATATAGATATAATCCCTGAATGAATTAGAGTAATAGATAACCAATAGTTATCTCATAATTCTTAAATTAATAGTTATAACCATAATAATGGTTGACTATTATGAGAAAAACGATCAAACCTTGGTGCCAAGGTCAACTGTAGAGTGTATTTGTAAACGAGTTTGGTATTTATAGTCTAACTTGAGGAGTATATTTAGTAGTGCAGTTTCTTCCTTTAAAGCAACCGAATGTAAGTGAGTATAGTTTTGTAATTGCAGTGCATTACACATAATTACACATTTAAATGAAACTGTATGAACCCGTTACTTTATCGTCATTTGCTTACGTATATTTGTGTGTGTGTGAGGAGGAAGGTATATAATACACACACACGCACACATTTTTTTTTCTTTCTCGCTTAGGTTGTAACTCTGTGCAAGAGGAATTTATTTGAAAAATGTAAATATTACATGGGAAACCACATCATATCTGGGAAGTTCAATTTACATTTTTAGTCATTGCAAAGCATTACACTGGTGTACAATTTAGATAATCATTGAAAATAGTTGAACATACATCTAGAACTTTTATAGATACCTACATAATAGGGAATTAACTTGCAAGAAAGAATTACAAAAAGTTTGGTAATGCTAAACTTAAATAAATAAATCAGTAGGTTACTACAATTAGATAAAAAAAAAAAAATAAAAATAAATACACAAAAAATGAATAAGGTATCATAATACATTTAACTAAAATACAACGAATGGATATAATCCCGCAATCAATTAAAAATAAATCATTATTTACACATAAACATTTAACTATGTATATAAATACAATAAAATACATACATAATAGATATATATACATAACATACAAATATAATAAAGTGCATACATAAAACAGTATTTATTTTAATTAGTCAATAGAGTATTTTTTAGATCATATTGGCTACTTTGTTTATTAAATTAACAATTGATAATAGTTTATATTTTTTTTTCTTTCACGTTAATTCCTATTATTACATATTAACAAAAATATCGTTCCTGATACAATACATGAACTGTTATCAGTATTTCAATGAGTTATAATTAAACGATTTGTTTTAATGACTTATAACAAGAGGGAGCTGTGAAGAAAAAAAAATTAACACCATTAAATCACTAAGGGAAAGATTAACCATTGGACAAATGTATTCAAATTTATTCCTGCAATGGCCGACAAAAATGATTATTCAAATAATCAGTATTCGTGAGTTATTGAAAGCGGGACAAAATACGTTGAAATTTATGGCGCGTAATATTTGATTTTGGATTTTCGAATTAATGGCATCATTATATACGTAATAAAGCACCTATTAAAATTTAACGGCCTATCTGCTAAAAAAATAATATCCTTCATCATAATTATAGATATCTTTTATGTAGCAATGTTATCTTGCATGGTACTCGAACTATTAAGTTTTAGAAAGCTTGATCAGAATAAAACAGTATTTGGCTTAAAGGTAGAAACTAGAGCATGCAAAAATACATGACTGCATTTTGATGCGATAACTAATGTATTTTTAAGTTTCTTATATGTTGTCCAGATAAATCAAAGCATTATTTTACTTAAATTATAGCTGTACAAATTTATTAATCTTAAACAACAGTTAAAACAAAGTGTATTTGGCAGAAAATGTAATAGTTAAATATACCAATTTCTGTTTTTTTATAAAAAGTTGTTTAGCATTTGTAATTTTCATTTCATGATTTTAGGGAACTGTATACGTTTTGTCAGAATGGAAGAGCCAACTGGACACCACAAATTTTGAATTTAATTTAATTTATTAATATTTGGTTTATTATTTTTAATAATAAGCTTTTGTAATCAACAAAGAAAAATAGTTTAACTCCATTCAAAATTTGAGGTTTTACGTTTCTCGAGTATAAAAAAAAATCCGTACATTCGCCGCCCGCGGCTTTTGTCTGAGATTGCTGGGCCGATTCGTTTTGTGATTTAACACCAAGTCACAGGTCATCCCAGGATGATCCTCAGAAGTCCACTTTACCGTCCACCATTTCGTTTTAAATTGGTGGCCGATTAAAGGCTATATACGCCCATATTTTGGCCTATTATGAAGATAGAGGAAATATATAAAGTGTTTTTAGAATCGTTATACCAAAGCCTCAAAACATATTTTTTTTTTCATAAATAAATATGTATTTGTAAATAATAAACTATAGCGTGTTATTTGCAGTGTTTTATTAAAAATAAACCTGCAACTGAATGAAGTTCATGTTTAAATTATTCATTAATTAATTATGCATTCATTTAGTTTAATTGCTAAAAGAGGTTTCTTTCAAATAAATCATTTATTAGCATTCAGTTACCTTCATCGCGCATACGTTTTCTTGGTATGAAAGTTATTTTTAAATATTATAATGCGAGGAAAAGTCAAACGAATAAGGAAGAGACCAAAGTATGCGGTCATGGCTGCCAGCTTCTTAATGATTCATGCATTAGAAATAACAATAACAATGCCGACTTCTATAATTGTAATACTATACTAAGTTGTAATAAATAGTAAGTTCAGTATTCTGTTCTTAAGCTGCCAACGGTCATTGAACTTTGTAAATATAGAATAACAATTAATATTAGTTTATAAGTTTTTTTCATATGAACAAAGATTAACTTCGTCAGAAAAATATTTAAAAGTAACGATTTTCACGTATCATTTCACTATGTCACGCAATTTTTTCTTAACTTTATTATTGTGTATTAAAATATCAAGATAATGAAACAGATCATCTTTTAATATAATAATAATGATAATTCGAAGCCTGTATAAATATATGTATAAAATAATTAGCTTACATGATTACGGACGTTTACATGATCCTTACAATCAAACAATTATAAATTTGATAACTTTAACATGTAAGTAAAATTTGATATAAATTATCAGTTTGACAATATTTTAAGTGCTAATAGTAGGAAAAATTAAACAAAAAAGATTAATTTAAATTAACAATTAGCTTACATTACATACTTAACTTGCTTATATTACATGTTTTGTTCTTTTATGAGTGTAGCGTTTAAGAGAGGATTTGTTGTATCGGTCTATTTCTTTTATTAATGGATTTTCGGAAGCTATTGTTTTACTGAAATATGTAGCAGTTTGGGTTAAGAGAAGCTATTGTATTGAGAGGGATTTCATATTTTTTAGTTTCTTAATATAGGCCCCTTCAATATCAAAGTTATGATTTCAGTATTAAGATATTTAAAAAAAATATATATTTTTATATAATTTAGAATGAGGGTGAGCTTATTTTTTAAATAATTTATATTTAGAGAAAATATACGGTAGAACTTTGATATCACGAATTTTTAGGAGAGGGCAAATAGAAATTAGTTGCACCGTCATTTTATCGTGGCAAGGTTTAAGCATATAAGATTTTTAAAACATAATTAAAATTAGTTAATTATGTGTTGTTTAGTACATCGATATCAAAAATAAATTAAGGTTGTTCCAAAATGCAATTAATGCTCTTAAATGTGATAGTTTTAGTAAAAATATTGGTCTGAAAATTATAATAAATGTTGAACTGATATTTATTTTAAGCTTTAGTGGAATACTTTAAATTTATTCCTAAATTTAAATTAGTAAATAATAATAAGCCAATTACCAAATTAAATGTAATGTGATTTGATCTTCACCCTAATTGTGATAATGGCATTCCATTACACCAGTATTCATGTTACCAGTTAGTTAGTATCTTATCATTTAATTGATCAGACATTTTGCTTGATGATGATTTTATTTCATATTATGAATGAACAATCTTTTTTTGGTTTTATTTTTATATCGTTTATTTACATTAAATTATGTTGGGTTAAGGCCAACCCTATTTTTGAGTTGGTTAACAAAAAAATAAAAATAAATAAAGATTTAATAATAAACAAGTAAAATTAAATAAATAAAATATGAATGAACAGCAAGCTTTTTTCAGTAAGATGAATATTTACGATGAATGTTCACGAATCTTTAAAACTTTCCTAAGTATATATATATATATATATATCTGTCCTACGTCCCAGCTTCGCCCGAGCTAAGATGGTCTTAACGTAAATTTCATTTCTTAATCATTCTCAAAATTTTCTAACTAAATTTGCGTTTTATGCGCTTTATAATATTGCAAAGAGGGTTTTTTCAACTTTGGTGTTGTCTATTACTATTGAGTGTTTTTTTTTTTTGTTTGGTTTTTGTAATAAAAGTTTCTTTAATCTTTACTTAAGTTTTTGCTATTTATAACAACAATTTTGCTTGCGTGTTACACTTTATCTAATACATGTTATTTATAATCAAACCGGGATTATTTCTGGATTACTAATGTAAGTCCAGAGATTTTGTAATATTTCGTTCGAATACATGATGTCAAAGCAGAAAGGCGTAAACGCCAAAATAAAAAATTGAGATTTTGAGTTAAAAAAGTTCGTAAGTCATATTTCTTTCATCTCTCCAAGCTACATACAAAATCGTTTTTTTTAATTTCTCGATTTTTTTTCTCTTCAAACTTAGGCTGAGATGAAAGAACTATTGTTTACGGACCTTTTTCACTCAAAATCTCAATTTTTTCCGTTCCGGCATTAACAGTAACCAAGCAAATCCATTTGCGTTTTTTTTCAGTAATAGTTTTCTTAACATTTCTTAACATTTCAGTAACATTTCCCGTTACACTTGGCCTATAAAAAAAATATCGTACGTCATTCTGACAATTGCTTAGTAGGTTTACGAATGGGCGGGGAAGCTACCATAATATATATTGTCAGTTAAAGGTCAAAGACATTTAGTTTCTGTTATCTTATCGGTCCCATTAAGTTTGGCCTGCTGGCCAAATCCGTCTTGATTAGCGTGGATCGGTTTTGAGCCAAACACAATTAACCACTGCCATTAATAGTTCCAATCCTATCCAGCTATCTCAATATCTATAATGCATTAACTTTCTATTTTTAACATCACATATAGAACCAGTTTTTGAGAGTATTTCAGAAATCAAACATTCAATAAGACGTTCAATGACGAAATTCCGCTTTGAAGGAGGGGGGATGGAGACGATCCCTTTTTCGGAATCTGATATGGACATTTGTCATTGTTTTAAGGTCGAAAATAGAAAATTTCATTAAAACCCAGAAAAAAGTAAAAAAAATTTTCTTCAAAATACAAACATTAACACAATCTAGTTTATAGAACAAATTGTATGTAATATGCGTCTATGATAGTTCTATTGAGCAGGATATCCATGACGTATTTCTAACCAATATGTAGTATTAATATTAAAAGTAAACCCGAAAACAACGAAATTGCTTGAATTATTTAATTTAATTAAATTAAATTCATGCCGGTGCCGGGATTCGAACTCACAAACCTTTGGGTTTCTGAGTAAGTGCGTTAACCCGCTCGGGTTTTCAACCTGGTAATATTGGAAATGTTTCTTCTTTTCCCCCCTTTAGTTAATTATCAAATTCTTTCAAAGTTTATATTTATCAATTATCATTACTACTGACCATAGGAGACGTTTTTGAGAAAATTGTGTGAAGTGTAAAATCAATGATATCCTGTGGCACTTCCGGTTATTAGCTTTTGACGAAAAAGTTGCTGTAACATGCCAGGTATATACCTACCTTAAATACGTAATTTCAGTTTCGTACAACATTTTGTTTTTAAGCTTGATGGTTCACATACACACAGACAATTTTGCGAGACTTGGTTACTTGGACACGGGGACCTTAAAACATGTATTTCCTAACCCGAATTCGAAATTTTTCAATAGCACAGTACCTCCTCTTACTATATTATTTCTCTCTCATTTTATATATAGATAAGGGAAAGTAAACAGAAAATAATTCGTTTAGTAGAATTCTTTAACAGAATATGCCGTCAAAACGAATAAATAATTCGTTCCACAATAGATTTTATAAACAAAACTACTAGGAATCATGGATGACTGTCCAACAATTACCTTTTTAGAACAATAATCACACATGATTAACACTAATTCATGAAGCGTTTCCTCATTCATAAGGATGTGAGAACGAGGATTTCAACTTATATAATACAGTATATACTTATACAACATTTTACGGTATTAGAACTTTGGGAGTAAAAATTCTTAAACGAAAATAACTCAATATTTGCATTTTATTATTTGTACTAAGTAGTAAAGCCAAGGGGTTTCTGACCCCCTCATATGATGTTAACATACGAGTATTTCATATTTTTAATGATATTTTAATAATATTGATGGGTTGTCTTCATTGGCCTGGTCTGCACAGACCAATGAAAACAGACCATCTTACGTCAAAATCCCAATCTATACTCAACTTTTATTAAATAGTATGATCTAATTCCTATATTTTAGGAATTTCATGAATCAGTGAAGCATCGAACGATAAGTTATTAACTTATTAATGTTAATTATGTTTGGGATTTTGTTTAGGATTCTTCCGAAATTAACTTAACTTTTTTTTCGATTAAAAGCCGAGGTATCACATTTTTTTAGGTCATTCTCGTTAGAATGTGTGATAGAAAATTAATTGCAAAAATGGGCGTATGTTAAAAAAAAAATCTTTCAAGGAGAAATATACATTACTCAGTAAATTGTTTAATTATCAAGTTATCGAATGTGTGGTATCTGCAATACTGAAAATCGGACCATTTAGCATGTTATTGCAAATAAACTGATCAGCAAATATATGCTAACGACGACAATTACACAATTCGGTGAGTACCTCCGATGCGAGGCCTTGGGGGAACGACAACACAACAGCAATAATTGAGTGAATGAGTGACCCAGTTAGTGGTGGGGGGAGAAGCCAGTGTGTGCTGAGTGCTTTAGTGAATCGGTCCGTGTGATAGGTACCTCCATCTCTCTAACAACTGTAAGTATACCTGTATCGAAGGTTTTGTTGCAGTCCAATTAAAAAAAAAAAAAAAAAAAAAATATGTTCTTGAATATTTCTCAGATAAATTTGTTATTTATTTTTTTGAAACAATAACCCTTTGAGAAGACACATGATACATATTTTTATGAGAACATTTGATTCATGTTTCATACACTAAAATATTTCGCATGAATTCATCATATAGTCAGCTATGCTTATTTAATTAATTTTTTATCAATAATAATAATAATAATGTTAACATCTTTTAATAATCATAAAATTTTAAAATAAAACAAACAATAAAATAAAACAATCAATAAAATAAACCAATCATAAAAAAAATAAAACAACCATATAAAAATAAAACAAACAAATAATAAATAAAATAAACAACAAAATAGAACATAAATATGAAACAATAAAATAAAAATAAGAAATATAAACAGACAATAATATCATAATATAAAAAATGTATATTCTAATTCTAAAAATATGTGTATTCTGATTTCACCAATTTGTTCATATGAGTATAAAAATAATAGTGATAAAAAAATTAATTGTAGCAATATAAAAAGTAGCATTATAAAAAGTATGTTCGGTATGAGTTATATATAAAAAGTATATTAGGTTTAAGCAATCTATTATAAAAGTAAATTATTATAAAAGTATATTATAAGTAATATATAAAAAGTAATACATCTGTTAATAAGCAAATACAACTGTTATTAAGACAGAATCACCTCAATGATGATTGGAGATAAATAAATGTAATACTAATGATACAAAATGATACCAAACTTAAAGCATATAGACAAAATTCAGAAATTATATGCCATAAATTAAAAATGAAACAAAAACAGTAATAATAAATTAAAATATACTCAATGGAAGTATTGCTTTTAAATGTATAAGTCACCAACCTCTTGCTTTGCGTAAAAAAATATATTCTAATTTGAAATTATTTTATGTAAAAAGTAATTTTTTTTTCCTGAATCGGATTTCGTTTCAGGATTTATTTATAAGACTAATTCTACATCAACCCTAATAATAATAATTGGCTTGTAAAGGGAGCTTAGTTTTGTAAATAAAATGTCAATAACTTGGTTTTAATAATTAATTCAAGCAATTTAAAAATATCAATAACATTTTTTTTTTTAAATTGATAATCTGCCTTATGGAACCGTACTGAAATTAATTACTTTCGGAAATCTTTGTAAAACCCTTAACTGTTATATTTTATTTATTTATTAATAATGCAGTCGAGTATCTATATCTCCATTTTTTCGATAACACTCTACACTTTACAAGGGTTAAGTAAATCTTTTGTATTTACTTTATATAGTACAAATCGATATAAAGCCATTGTTATTGCACTGAAATTTTAATCGGTTTATAACAGATTTTTTTTTAATAATTTATTTTTTTTTAACTTTTACCTAGAATGAAACTGTTACTGGAAATATCTTAAGCTTTAGCCCCAATGACTCAAACAATTTTAAATTCGAACTTGACGCAACTCGAAAAGACTTCTTCCACCCTTGTGGAATATCAGATAATTCAGATAATAATTTTTAATTTTAGATAAAATGCTTATTGTGATGAAAACATTTGCTTATAACGATTTTTTTTTTATCAGCGAATGAGGCATGGAATATTATGACACAGAAATTATACATATGTGTACATATCAACATATTATTTTAATATATACAGTGGTCAAAATAAGTATTCGTAAATTTAGTTTTTTTGGGTAAAAATATGTTTAATAATATATTGAACATAAATTAACTGATGGATGCGATAAAAAAAAAAAAAAAACATTCCGCATTAATTTTTACAGATGAAGGAAATTAGAAACTAAATCATTTCGATTTACGACCCTTTTTGTGAGAATTGTCGTTCAATTCGGATCATTTGCCCATATGGGGTTTATATTTGGATAAGAGACATGTTTAATTAAAAATGCCATTAAAAGGGATTAGACTTTTATCGAATGCTCTAAAGTTTCAGGTTAATCGAGAATTTCACTAATATTCGTTTCACCATCAATTAATTTATTTAAAAAAATAAAGTGTGATCTTAAGTAAGTTTTTAAAAGTTGTCAATTGTGTGTTATAGTCATCAATGTGGAAAATAGGGCTGTCAAACTTTTTTAATATAACCTTCGTGAACCTTTTTCGGTCCCGTATTCAGGTCACTTGCAGGAGTATGGAAAGAAGAGATTGGTACCAAACTTTGCCTAATCCGATGACATAGCAATGAGGATTTTGTTTGAAGATTTCTATTTTTATTTATTTTTTTAATTTTATTCTTTAAATCGTACAAATATTTTTAGTTATTGGTAATGAAGAAATTAAAAAAATGTACAAGTGCATATGCTACTTGTTAAAAAATTAATATTTCAATAACAGTTTTATTTAAATGGCCCCATATTATCCTTATTAGTTGTATGTTTCATTATCGAGTTATAAACACATTTTCTTCTTTTTCGGAACAGCTCTATTATCTTATGGAATGTTAAAACATTCTTGGATAAATTAATCGATTCAACAATTCCGCCTTTCAGGAATCTAGTATTATTCGATTAAATTGGGAAATTTTAAGGTTTCATTCCCTCCCCCCTAATTTTAAAAATTCAAATACATAACATCGTGAAACCTATATATCAAGCACACGATTTTACAGAACTAACGAAAAAACTGATTTATGATAACTGTCATAAAATATAATTTTATAAACGTTCTAACATGGTAGGTAAATAACAGTGAAACCACATATATAAATATATTCTTGATAGTTTCTCATGCCTCATTTCTTATTTACTGTTGCGAATACGATCATCACTGACAATAGGAGGATTATTTTTGATCAATTTAAATCATGTTACGATTTATTAATACATGGATGCATGCTTTTCACAAGCACATTGAACATAAAATATTATTTTTAACTAGCATTTTTAACTAGTAAGGCGTTGCCCGTGAAAAGATGAAAACAATTGAGAGTTTAATACACACCCAAATTTCAAGTTTTTTGTATTGTTTTTAGACAGAACTATTGTTCCTATTATTCCTAATCATTCATCGTCATACTGTAAAGTTTGTTCAAAATTTTTAGAAACAATTTTTAAAAAAGGATAAGGTTTAAGTGTTACTATGATTTTTATATTATTTTTAACACATTAATTATATATCATATTATTCATCATACTTATTGCAATATGAAATGATTGGGAAAGTTAATAAAAGTATTATAGCGAACATAGATTTACTGAAAAAACCCTGACTTGCTCTGTCTGTCATGGCTTTATGGATGAAAGGAAAGGAAGAAAAAATACGTTTTTAACAAAAATTCATTTTTTTATTGTAAAGCTAAGGGTATTATAAATGTGGTTGTCCTTATTTGTCTGCAGCAGGAGAATAAGATATTAGTTAAGTAGGTTTTTCCGCTTAAAATGTCGAAATTGTCGATTTCCAATGCTTTATCTAGTGATATTGGCAGTTTTAATGTTGTCACGAATCATGAAGAAATCTCTTAGAAACTAGGAACTAAAAGGAAAACGACATATATTAATGGAATGAGATTTCCAGAAACAAGAGTGTGTCTGTGTGTGTGTTTTTGTGTGAGTGTGTGTCAATAGATGAATGTCGCGAAGCCGAGTGTCGTTTTTGAGACACTGCAATCATCGGAAACTAGTAACCAAATTGAGGATCACTTTTTGAGCCACTGATTTATAGTTTAATAGGCGTACAAGGAAGTCATGTGTTGTCCACATCAGATATTTTTTTTTAAAAGTTGAAACTTGAATTCTGAAAATATTTTCTAAAGGCATTTATACTCTACGCATTTCTGTGATTCAATCATTAGAACTCTTCCACATATATGAAGTTGTCATGCTAACGATCAGAAGATTCCCTTCTTTTTTTTTAATAGTTTTTCTCCATTTCTTACCTTGAGGGAAGCATTTCGAAAAATTTAATGCATATAAACTTTCCGGAAGAAATTTTCTAAATGATAGTGAAAACCGCATCAAAATCGTGCGAATATTTTTCGAGTTTTGATATCACAAGCATACACAGACTTAATTTTTATATATCTAGATAAAATCAAAATCACATTACTGATTTTTGGTCACATAGGATATTTTACGGGAGCAATGACGATTTTTTTTTCAGTCAAGTTTAAACGGCTGGGCCAAATAGTTTTTATAAATAGATAGATTTTAGAGTTTTGATACAATATAGATAAATTTAAAAAAAATAATGTAAAATTTATACCGAATGACACAAACGAAAATGCTACTTTATTTTCATTAAAAAACTTGCTTTTAGAATGGATGAAATCAGTTTTAATTTTAAACTTATAATATTTAAAAAAAGAAAGATTTAAATTTTGTCTGTAATACAAGAAAAGTAATACAAAAGCTGATAATCAGTCGGATAACCGTTTTTAATCAATTTATTTAAATTATAACCAAATTTAAAACTTCAAGAGAGTAAAAAGTGACGCCCCTATGAAATTATGCTTACCAATAATTTTTATACAATAATTTATTGCAATACAATAGTTTTAATAAAATTTAATCATTGACTGCGGATGTTTATTCATTTTTCAACGATTTCATATCATTAACTTTGAATGGTCGCAGGTCACACTCTCAAAATTGCCCCGACATTTATGTTTTATTAATATTTAGATTTATTCCATCAGAAGTTTTCTTGTTAACAGTTGAATGGAATTGTTGGTGTAGAAATTTCTTCATATAAATTATTACATTTCAAATCCCCCACTCGCTTTTCCCTTTGTCGTTTTTCACTGTAAAATCATATCGAGAGAAGGGCTCAGAAAAACAATGCTTATGCTTCGCTGAATACAGCATTGGCTTGTAAGTGGAAGTACGAATATATTCAATGTTGAAAAATTCTGAAAGTTTTTTTTTTTCCTCCCATTTTGCATGATATTTATTTATTTGCATATATAATAATCTGCCACATTCAAGAACAGAAAGAAATAATAAGAAATTTAAATGTATAAAATTGAAATTAAAGATAATAATAAATTATACTAAAACATAAAAATAACAATAAAAAAACAAAACAAAAACTCATTAGTTTTAACTGAAATTATACTAAATTTATAGAGGTATAGGTAATAATAAACATGAGAACACAGCGGAAATTGTAAAACGTCAAAAAAAGTGTTTTCGACAAGCTTCCGGTTATTTGTTTCATAAAAAGCAGAAATTGACATTTCTTTTTCTCGATAACGATTTTTTTTTTTTTTTTTTTTTTTTTTTTTTTTTTTTTTTTTTTTTTTTTTTTTTTTTTTTTTTTTTTTTTTTTTTTTTTTGCATTCAATGAAATAAGGACCTAGTTCTTATTATTAATTTTAAAAAACAACAGCAATAATGTTGTTTATATATTTATTGTATGATTATTATCTGTATTTGTAATTATCGGATATTAAAAATGCAATAATAAAACAAATAACCGGAACCTTATTGAAAACAGTTTTTTTTGGCGTTTGACACTTTCTGCTGTTCTCTTTTTACTTCCTTATACGCAGTAAAGGAAATATTGTGATCGCAAAAATTTTCGGTTTTCAGATTTCAACGGAAATATCCATTTTGACCATCCCTGAATCCATTTCGACGAGTTTCCTCGTGACGTCTGTACGTACGTTCGTTCGTACGTATCGCGCATAACTCAAAAACGATTCGCCGTATGAAATTAAAATTTTGTATTTAGGATTACTGTAAAATCTAGTTGTGAACCTTCCTTTTTGGTCTCTGCAGGATTATCGGAAGTAGTACTTTACTTGAAGGTCATTATTGATTTTCATCAAAAATTATATTAAAATATAATGCAAAACTTCTTACGTATGGCAAAGTTGGAACATAAAGACACTCAATGGAAAAGAAGTAGAGCTAATGGAAGAAATGCTCAAATACAAGGTCGATATATTAGGAATCAGCGAAGTGAGGAAGAAAGGTAGTGGAGAGATGAAACTAGATCATGATCACGTTCTCATTTACTCTGGCGTCCCAAAAGGAAGTTTTGCAAAAGAAGGTGTTGGCATAATTATGAAGAGTGAAATGTATAGCCAAGTAGAGGACTGGAAACCTATTTCCCCAAGATTAATAATGTCAGACATACAACTATCAGTTAGAAAATCAGCATTGATACAAGCCTATGCACCAACGGAGGATCCATCTGCACCGGATAAAGAATTGTTCTATACCGATTTGGAGAGAACAATAAATCAATGCTGTGATAAGAGCAGAAACCATCATCCTGATCGGCGATTTCAACGCAAGAACTGGGTGTGATCACAGAGGTGCACATGGTGTAATGGACTTGCATGGTGGGGAAAGAACATTGAATAATAATGGCCAACGATTGACCGAATTTTGCATCGATTATAATCTCATGATTGGGAATTACTTTTATCCACACAAAAGAGTTCATAAATTTACCTTCTCTTCAGGTGAAAGAAGCAGTATCATTGATTATATTCTTTATGATCGGGACCCGAGGCAATACTTCACGGATATAAAAGTAATTAGAGGCGCCGAAATAAGCACGGATCACCTGTGGTTGGTAGCAGACACATGCATTCTGAAAGAGCGCAGACAGCAGACCAAGTCCTATGAAAAAATTGATATACAAGAACTAGAAGCAACCGATAAGCGAGAAGAATATACCAAACTTCTAGAAGAAAAATTAAGAGCCATTGACTTGGAATTGGGACTTGAAGAACTCTGGAGAAAGTTTAAGTCAACAGTTTTAACAGCTGCTGTAAATGTATGTGGCCTGAAGAAGATTAATATAAATGGAAAACGCACTAAGTGGTGGAACCAGGGAGTTAGAATATCTGTGAATAAAAAGAAAGAAGCCTGGAAAGCATATCAGTCACTGCGCACAGATCAGAACCTACAAGAATACAGGCTCAGACGGAATGAGGTCAAGCTGTCCGTGAAGCTAAGAAGCAATCGTGGGAGGAATTCTGCAAATCACCTGACCTCAAAATATACAAATATTATGGAAGAAGACAAAAGCCCTGATAAACAAAAGTATTAAAAGGATAAGAAATGTAATGAGTGAAGATAATAAAATCTTTGCAAAGCCGGAAGAAATTCTAGATAGGTGGAAAAGACATCTTCAGAAATCTTTTTTCTAGAACAGATGTGATGGAACCCAACGAGACAACAATAGAAGATAGTCAGTACAATGAGGAAGCTATCTGGCAGGAAGATGTGGAAAGAGATAAAGAAAAAATCAAGACCAGCAAAGCTGCAGGGTATGATTGCATTTCACCGGAAATGATTAAGTATGGAGGACAGGAGATGATAAAAGTCTTACAGGCTCTATTTCAGAAAGTATGGGACAATAAAAAGATACCGAAGGATTGGGAAATAAATGTCATAGTCCCAATATACAAGAAAGGGAAGCAAAGTGACTGTAGCAACTATAGGCCAATTTGTCTCTCCTCAGTAGTGTATAAAATGTACACATCAATCCTTCAGTATAGGCTCAGAGAACTGGTGGAGAATCAGTTGGAAGAGGAACAGGCTGGCTTCCGTCCTGGGAGACAAACTCAGGATAATATCTTCATTCTAAGAAATATATTGGAAAAGTCGTGGGAAAGAGGTAAGACCATGTACCTTGCATTCTTAGACCTGCAATCCGCTTTTGATTCCGTCTCTAAGAAATATATATGGGAAATATATAAGCCCTCCAAGCAAAGGAAGTCCCCATAAACCTTATAGATGCTATAAAATCGACATACCAAGACCCAAAAGGGGTAGTACGTATAAATGGGCAAGCATCTAAGCCATTCCGTATGGAACAGTGAGTGAAGCAAGGAGATAGCCTTAGCCCACTGCTCTTCGTTATACAAGTAGATAAAGTCCATAAAATGTGCAAAAGGGGGCCAGCATGGACATCGTTGGGAAAGTGGAATCTCAGGACAATCCTCACAGAATGTCACCTGTTTGCTGATGAAATTGTCCTTCCTGCCGATACTAAAGAAAAGTTGCAACAAGCAATAGTTGAGTGGCAGGAGGAGCATCTGCGTAAAGGAATGAAAATTAGCTCTACCAAGAGTAAAGTACTCGTTGTCTCTAGAGAGGAGGAAACATACGTGCATTTCTACTGCAATGGAGAAGAATTAGAAAGCACTAATGACTTTACTTACCTGGGAACAATTATTTGTAAGTCGGGAAGGATAGACCAAGAAATTTCCAACAGAATAATAAAAGCTAACCAGGTCTATTATAAGATTTGCAACACAATTGTAGGCAAACGAGGGGTAAGTATAAAAGTAAAACTCCATATCTATAAAGCGGTATTTCTCCCTACCTTGATGTACGGATGTGAGAGTTGGGTCACAACGGAGAAGCATATAAGCCGCATTACCGCTGTAAAAATGAAATACCTCCGCAGAGTCGCTTGCAAAACAAGAAGAGACCGGTTGAGAAATCTAAGAGTAAGGGAAGCATTGGAAATCCCGGCATTAAAAGATTCCTTGCAGAAACGGCAGCTGAGGTGGTTTGGACACATTTGCCGAATGAGTAACGATCGAGACCCAAGGAAGGAGTTCGAAGTATAATGTTCGCAAGTTGGGAGAGGAAAAAGGTAAAACCTTGGAGCAGATGATGATATTGGCACGGGACCGACAGGACTGGCACAGTTGGGTACAGAGTCTCCTCCATACTGAAAGGTATACGGAGGAAGGGAAAGAAGAAGAAGCAAAACTTCTCAACTTTGGTATTTAAGACTTGCACACTAATGTAGATAACATAATAAATTTTGGTTAAAATTGGCAAACCAGAAGTGGTACTTTACTTGAAGTTCTTCTTAGACTTTCATCAAAAATTATATTAAAATGTATGTAAAACATCTCAAATTTTATTAATTATACTTTTATATCAATATAAGTGATATAATTAATTTTGGTTAAAATTGAAGAGCCGAAAGGGGTACTTTACTTGAAGGCCATAATAAATTTAAATCAAAAGTTATATCAACTTTTAATATAGAGATCATATGGTTCGGTGATAAAGTTTATAAACATGATTTTTTTCCACTCTAATTAATCTAATTTCTTAAAACTACTGAATTCGAGCAACATTTTCAAAACATATTAAATATAATAAAATAGATAAAAAAATACAAATGAAATAAAAAATAAAATAGAAAAAGACGAATCTAAAAACATATTTAAGTTATAAGTGTTTACTAAAATTTTTAAATGATTTGGATATTGTATAATGTTTGTTTAAATAATAAAGATAATTTTTTTTTTTATTCATCAAGTAAGTGAATCGTCTTGACAGTTAACTATAACTAAAAACATATTTTTTTTATGCATGTACAATATGATATGTGGATATTTATTTGTACCGCTTATTGACCTAAAATGTAACATTTTTAAATACATTAAATTTATAATTGAAAAATTACATAGAATTCCTAATAATCCAAGAGGAGGGTTTTCACTCGAAGGCTGCGACGCATTTCAAATTCAATAAATATTTATAGAAGCAGCTTGAGTAGTGGCGGTATTATTATGCTAATTCTATGTTTAACCAAACAATAAACACAGATTTACTGAAAACACAAGCTCAAGTGCTCAGTGGAATTAATCATCACGGTTAGTGTGTCTCTGGTATGTAATAGTTCATTTCTATTTTGTATAAAGTAGTTCATTGCAATTTTATATATATATATATATATATATATATATATATATATTTATTTATATATAGGATTTTATTTTGTTTTTAATTACATTTCGTTTTCCAGTCAGTAAGTTCAATGAATCTTCATAGCAAAACTTTAAGATTCTACCAGCATTTTTTTAATTTTAATTTTTTAGAACCATTTACTATTGAATAAAGGGAAGTTATTTCTAAAGAATCGAAGTTATTTCTAAAGAATCAAAGTTATTTCTAAAGAAGAACTTTTTTTTTTTTTAATATGTGATAGGTAATACTTTATTAGTCTAACTGAAGTTGAGCAACACTATCTGATGAGTTTCGACCAATTTTGTAATATGAATACTAAATATTACAGACATTTTTAAAAATGTAATCTGATTACAGGTTGAGGGCATCAAACATAAATAAAGTAAAATGTTTAAAATAAAATAAATAAATATTACTCTTCTTTTAGGAAATTTTTGTAAAGTAATTTCTTCCTGTAGTATAATTCTTTCATAAAATTTTTTTTACATCATTTTTTTCCAACGTTTCGGGGTATTGCAATAGATGAATATAGATTATTACAATGTAGAAATTGAAAGAAATTCAAATACGAATGCTACACTCTTCATAAGTTATAATGAAAGAAATACCGCGATACAATAAAAAAATTAAAATTAAACCCAGCATGAAAGATGCATAATTTTTAATTAAAAAAGTCTTGTCAGGCCAACAAATGCCCATATAACATTCTTCTTTCATTTTGGACTATGGATTTATACATGGATGAACCCGATTAGAGGAATGGATAATAATAAATTTGAAAATATAACTGCAAATGAAAACATTGCTCTCCATTAATATTATTTCCAGAAATAATTAACTTAATAAATTATTAATTTCTTTCTCGTTGATATCCCAAAAGAAGATAATTCCTAAGGCTTGTGTTTGGGACAGAAATAAGCCAGAGGCATTGAACTGAACCCCTCAGTTGAGTCTATGCTAATTAACTTGAGTTTCACCTGAAAGTCCCAAGACTAATTATCTTATATAACATCACCTGTGAAACTGAACCTCTTCCCTAGAGAGTTTCCCAGGCCAATCAGAAGAAGAGTAATCTAGTTTCAGGCTATTCTCAGAGTCATATTTTTTGTCTCTTTTTTACCAGAAAATTCTGATGAAAAGAAATAAATGTGTAAACTTGATATAATAAATCATTATACACATTCCTCCTTGCTTATTTTCCCTTACTTTGACTATGGCTGCCTGGTATTTGGGAGACTTACCTATGAGTTGTTTTATATGATTTATCTTTGGGGTTCCCAGACGCACTCATATCTCAGCCTATTATATCGAGTTAAAGTGGTTTTATCCTTCTTTCTTTTTATGTTTCTTACCTATTCCAATCTATATTAATACTCCATCGCACAGAAATGCTTCCTTTGACAAATTCCGTCTTCTTCGTTCCTCCTCCTTCTGAAAATCCTTACATGTCTCTCTATAAAGCCGTTTCCTTATCTTCCTTCAAACATCAACAATTTCTTCCGATCAAATGTAAAATGGCCTATACTGAAACAATGAAATAACCAGGTATATTTAGCCTAAAGTTACTTGGCACGTAGACCATATGCGCTCATCTATTTCCATTGTTGGACTATGAGTTTACTATGTTTTCTTTTATCGATTTTCCTTCATACTCATCTTCAAGGAAGCCTTCATCTTCTTGGTCATCTTACTCTTCCAGATTCAAAATTTTGTGCCTCCGGAACAACAATGGGGGGGGGGCATGAGGGATCAATACACTTTTCGGGACTGCGGATAGCCAGGAGAATCCACTTTGCATGTAACTGTGATTGTGCGGATGGGAAAATACTTTCTTACGGTAATGCTTTTCTGGGAGAAAAAGCCCCTTTGGGGTCCATACCTTGATTCTATGCTCTCGGATTTTCTTCTTCTATTTGTTGGGGTTATCTGTAATCCTCATGAGCTGAAATAATCAGTACGAGATTTCGGAAATTATGTTGGGTTATATAAAAATGAAGACGGTTGGTAAAATTTCGATTTATCGAACTCACTATACCCTAGTACCAAAATAAAAATACAAATGATTGTAGCTCCGTGATGGAACGATTTCAGCCAACTTCAAATCAGATTACTTACTAACTTTATCGCATCACTTTTATCGTTGACCAACTTGTGCTTTCATTCATGTCCCTCCTTTCAAAGCCCTCGATAACTCACCTTCCTATTTCAGTTTGATATGTGAGCTTGCTACTCGGGCATCAGCAGAAATGCCGAAAATGTGGGCATACCACCTTTGAGGGTGTTCAACGATCTTTTCCGCTGCTCTCAGACCTTCGTTTTCTCTTTCACTTTCCTTAGACAGCGCATACCGACTCCTTGAAGAATCGGAAGGAAGGTATTTTTTAAAACAACTTTCTTTGTATACTTTCGAATCACTTTCTTGCAAAAATCCTTCTTTTTTTATGAAATTAAAACGTCTCACGGCAACTTTAATTTATTCCGTGATTTCTTTGTCCAACAATCGTGTTCGTTCAGGTGGCCTAAATCAATGATTTGGTCCCGTACCTGTTCCTACATTTTCTATTCTACCTCCCAATACGGTTTCCTCGCTCCTCTCTTCTTCCAATTCTCATGAATTAATTTTTCTATACGTTTATGTGTTTATTCATAAAATATATGTATATTTACATTTATTTATATAACAATAAGTATCACAACTATACTTTAATAAATGTACTCCGATACTAATTAATAAAATTCTGCATCAAAGGCTCCTAACGTTCTATAAGTGCGATAAAAACAGGATCAATTGGAAAATCAAAGCTGTTGGGAGCTAGGAGGGAGAACTAATACGCAGCGATCAGAGAGGGGGGGCTGACCGCAGGCCACATCCAGGACGATTGCAAGAGGTTGAGGCCACTTACACAGACAATCAGACAAAAAAGGTACTTAACAGGATTTAGTGGTTCCTACTAGGAGTCAATATCCTACTAAGAGCCTTCTCTAATTGGTCCCTCTGTTTTTGCTTCTTCTTCTAATCCGTCTTTATCCTTTTCCTCCTAATGGCCCCCTTCTCCTCTTGTCTTCTTTTTCCTGCAAAGTTTTTCCTCGGGCTATAGTCGTTTCCCTTTACACTTTTTTCAGGTTCTAATTACAGCGTGCGCCTGCTACCTTCGGTGGCCAAAGAAGTTTAAGGGCTTCTAAAGTGACTTATGTTACTCAAATGTTTCTTCAGGAAAGCTTTGTCACTTTCCTAATGCCCCGACATTGTAAGTGAAAGGGACATTTTTTCTCATTCTATGAATAAAAGTTCGTTAAATCTTAATTATTCTTTTTGTGTACAGCCATGCAAAAGAAAAATCTTCTAAATTCGTTTGTATAAATGAATAAGCCCTATTATATAGTCTTTTTAATGTCAGTAGGCACCGATTTATTAGGTAATGAATAAACTTAATTATTGTTTATTTCAGTATTTATTCCAACTGAATATTACCTTCTACTATAGACGACTATCTATAGAAAAAAGGATTGTTTCGACTGTGTTGACTTCGAGACGGTCTCATGTGTCCCACCTTTACGGCGAATTAAAATGGCTCTTCTTCTCAAACCGTAGACAATATTTCCTCGGATCTTTCCTATGCCAAGCTATCACCACCCAGCGCCCTTCCTACATTTACAGCCTCCAACAATGCAAATCCTCAGTCCACGCACAAGAAAAAAGACCGCGCCTATCTGACCTCTGCACCCCTTCCCACAAAATCAAAACATTTGAACGCTCCTTTCTTGCCTACTCCTCTACCCTCTGGAATTCCTTTCCTTCTAAAATCCGCCATGCTTCTTCTCTATCTTTATTCAAATCCCTCCTTTTCCATAACCGTCTTTCTTTCCAAATAGATGCTCTCTAATTGCGAAATTTCAATTTAACATTAACATCGAGATCAGAAGTGAATAATAGTTTTTAATGTACAAGTTTTAAATTTGCAAAATAACACATTTTTTGTTGGTAGTTTTCATGTTTTCTCTTTTTCTTTTCTTTTTTTTTTATATAATTTTGTTCATATTAATTATATTTTTCAAGATAAGTATTTATATTTTTTGCCTACTTATTTCATTGAAAATATTGTAAACATTAATTGATTTTTATTTTTTTGTGTCCTGATATTGTTTCTGTTTTACTTGTCCAATTGTGTTATTCTTAAGGGGCCTAGTCCTAGAATAAAGCCCTTCTTTTATTCTATTACATTGTATGTACTTGAAACACTCACTTTTATTGTCTATGACACAATCAAACTGACTAATGATAAGCAATTTAATGTCAAGGGGAGGGAGAAGAACTTTTGTGTTCCACAAGGGGCACATTCGTAATATTCTTTGTTCTGGCTGTCTGGTCGGCCAATCCTGCCTTTGTCAGTGATTTTGTCTGATTACAGTTTAACGCTACATGCTTTCCGTGTCCTACTATAGCATATAAACGGGGCTTTTATGAAACAGAAATTCTTGAAAACTTGACGTGATAGTATAAAAACGGATTGCATCGTTCAACTCAGCGCGAAAAAATCGTTTAGGAACGCTCATTCATTCTAAGACACATCATTTTTGCTTCAGAGCAGTGTAACGAAACTTAGTAAAAAGAGAAAAAAAAAACAATAGGGTGCCATGATTCCACAGCTACGACCTCTTTAATGATGAACAGACCGGTTTGGTGCCATGAGGTGGCCGCGTGATGGCAAAAATGGCTCAGTCGTCTTATTTTTGTTTGATTTAAGATTATTTTAGTAATCTGTTGCATAATTATATTAATAATTATATTCTTAAAACGATTTCATTATTTTTCTATCATAGCCGTAATGGAAAAGCGCGTTGAAGCAAGTATCCCCGACTTTAAAGGTACTCAAACTTTCATTTGCATTTGTATGGGTTCGAATCCCATATAGGCTAGTTAATATTTATTTCGTAGAAGTCCTACAAATTGAATCTTGAGTCTCCCACTAATTGCTGTCGTCAGGGGGTTGTCAAAAAGGAACCTACCTGCCGCTGCAGTGGGATATTGTTACCAGTATAATGTCACTAGATTTTTTATAATATTCCACCCATTAATTTTTCTTTTGTTTTGTATTATGTTTTATTTAATTTTTTTTAAAAATGTTTTTGAAGATATTGTTTGATCATTTGCCTATTGCGTTTATACAACTAACTGAAAGTCTAGCGAACTAGTCATTGGCGCGAAATACACATAACTATATCATCATTGGAAAAAACCAATCACGATTTCGGAGGAACTTGTTTATGACGTTTCTTACACATCGTTGTAGTCAGAAGGTATTTTCAATTCTTTCAGACATGAAAGATATTTATATCAATACTGTAGCGTGGGTATAAATTTGGATGTCCGTGACCAAATTTTGATGCCCTTTAAGCTTCTTATTCAAAATTTAGGTATGTGTTATACGTAATAATTTTAACTAACTAACAATGTTAGTTATTAATTGTATCACCTTATATAATATTGTATCACTACATATTAATACAAATTTATATTATATTGTATTATTATAAAGGCCAATTTGAGGCCCTCTTGGGCCTAGGATTTGGCATTTTCCATTTTCCCACCGGCTCTCTATAACTAAAACTATTTTGACCACTACAAATAATTCACTACAAATTATTTTGATACCACAACATCACGAAAACCATGCCAGAGAACCCATGTTTATATTTATTCAAAGAGGAAGTACCGAATTTCTATTCGTGTCTGATATCTTATTTTTAGTATACCGACTGAAATCTCAGACATGCTTGGATGTACATTCCATGTAAACAAAACACTGAGTAATGACCTTGACTGTTCATTTTTTTTTTTTCATTCATATTAATTTTATAAAAAGTTAATAGGCATGATAAGAGCCATCTTTGACTCTCAAATCGTTTTCTAAATATTACTTGCATTGAATTGCTGTTTTTTCTCTCTTTTTTTTGTATCGAATAATTCTTTAAAGCCCCAAGGTGAACCAGTAAGTACTATAGGTCACTGGAGCTAATTATAGGTCATTAATCCATGTTATGCATTAATTTTAACGATCAGACCGTGACTAATCAAATAAATTATGTCACTCATTTGGACATTTTATTACAAGCATCATAAACCGAGAGACCTTCATGAATAATCATACTGCCTGTCTCAAATCTCTATTTCCGGCTGTGTCCAATGACGAGTTCTTGAGGTCGTCCAAGTATTCTCTCCACGTCCAAAAGGTTATAGATGCATAGTTGCGAAATGCTCGCATCAGGTTTTTGGCCCTGTCTAATATTTTTTTAAAAATAAAATGATAATTATAAAAATATTGGAATTTTCGATTTGTTTTTTAAGAATTGGATTTTAGATAATCGTAAACAAGTCAAAGTAATACCTTTACTACCAAAATTCATTTTCTGCATTATTCATTATTTTTTTTCATTACTTATTTATTATTACATGTTCCATTGCCTGTTCTCTATGTACACGATTTCTTGGCACATAAAATCAAGAAAATACGAATGCTTTTATTACGATAAATATATTAATTTAAATATTAATATTAAATGTTTAGTCGCCAAAAAAATTACAATCTTACTTTTAACGCCGTATTATGCATATTTATTGTGTCATTTTTCATTGTGTCTTCTGGCGTTTGCTTATAAATAATTGAGCATGGCGCATGTATACTGCACTATCGAATACTGTAGCGTGGGTATAACTTTGGAGGTCGTCACCAAATTTTGAGGCCCACTAACCTTCTTATTCAAACTTTAGCTATGTATTATACATAATAATGCTAACTAACTAACAATGTCAATTATTAATTGTATCACCTCATATAAATATTGTATCACTACATATTAATACAATTTTATATTATATTATATTAATATAAAGGCCAATTTGAGGCCCTCCTTGGGTCTAGGATCTGGCATTTTCCATTTTCCACCGGCTATCTATAACTAAAACTATTTTGACCACTACAAATTAGTAAAAATAATCAAATAATGTAGAGTGCCGACCGGGTTTTCTTAAATTTCATCAACCGATCACTGGCATATATTATTTATTTATTTATTTTTTAAATATTTCATTTGTATTGCTCGTAAAAATTGTTCGTTCAATCAACGAAGACTCCTAAAAGAAATCCAATGGTTTTTATTATTCATAATTGAACATCTAAGTGGAAGAACATATTACGTGACATTTTAGGGAAAAGTAGGGGTTTTCCAATAGAGTAATGTTTTAAGTACTCCTTTCTACATAGCACCTTGTTTAATTTGGGATAGTTTTCGGATGTTGAAAATTGAATGATCGATTATAAGATAGAAATAAAAATTCATGTAATTCAATTTTTCGAATATTAAATTTTTTTTTGCAACATAACATGTTCTGCTACTTTGCTCTGTAATTACAATTGAATATATAATGTAATCTATATTTAACATTCTTTGTAATTATGAGTGATGTTGCTGCGTTGCACCATCCAGAAGTCTGATCAGAGTAATGACACTCCTTCCACCCCCCTCCCTCCCCTCTCTCCGCACGGAAGTGACTACTGTCACAGAACGATACCGAGATATGGGAAGTGTGATCGATCACGGAGGTGACAGGTCCCGCGGGTACAGCGCCTCGTCTCGACATCTCGTCTATCGGATGGATCTGTTTCCAACGAGTATTTGCTTTTGATTTGTTGTCATTGTTCGGCAATCGCTTCTGGAAAGTCATATTTAGCGACGAATAAGCTGCGGAAATACATAGCTTGGGAAAACACATTTTGAATTGAGGTTTTCCGAACATTTGTGAAAATTCACTCGCATATGGGTGATTCTCATTTTACGGGCTCAATTAGTTAAGTCTATCCTGATTTTCGCCTACTTCTGTACGGTGAAGAAACATTTCTTCATAATGAAATATTTAAGGATGATTTAATTTTATAATTGTTTTAGCTATTAAAATGTCATTATCACGGAATGTCCCTCCCTCTCTCATTTTTCTAGAAAACATGTTTGTTTTTTTTCTTCCGTAACCGACGTTAAATAATGGTGAAATTTATTTCCACTTATATAACTTAAGCATTTTGAACGATATATCTTCTTTTGTTAACAATATTTTTATATAATTTCCAAACTTTGTATCCTCACTTTGATATCATTACCAAGCAAAAAAATAAAACCTCAGAGATAAAGCCTTGAAAAAAAGAAGACAGTTGAGAAATTTTTTTAGATAGCCCAGAGCTGAAGGACCAGCGGAGAACGCATTTCAGTTGGGGGGGAGGGGAGGAGCAATATCCACGTATTCACATCGTAAATAAGTCGTGTACCTTTATTTTAGTCATCGCCAACTTCTTCTCACGCTACCTTTTAAAATTATTTATTTAATTGTAATTTAAATTCGACTAAAAATTAAAACTTTTGTCATTACCACGCCCGAATCAGATTTGGGCTGTAATAAATTACACGCGTATTTAATTATTGTTCCATTTTTTTCTCAATTATTGTAATTGTTGTTGAGGTTCTCAATTAGAATTACTTCTTGAAATTAAGTAGTTACAATTACAATTACTTCATGACGCTAAGTAAATGCAATTATAATTATAATTACCTGAAATTTGGATCATAGCAATTCATATTATAATATTGTAATCATATTGTAATTACATTAATTAATTAATCACATGATTACATTAATTGCATTAATTACATGTGCAATTGCAGTAATTGAATTAAAAGTATAAAAATCCCTATCCGGGGAACTTCCAGTTGCGTAAAATTTAAATGTTGGGTTGGGGACTGATCAATGAGTCCACGGAAATCTATTCGGGAGGGACTTAAAGTTATGTAAAATGTAATTATTGGGAGTTTGTCAGCGAGTACTGTCGAATCTAGCCGGGAGGAACTTCAATTTGAGTAAGATATAAAAATTAAGAAGGTTGTGGGAAATGTAAAGGTTAAGTAAACATCGCTTTCAAAATATTAATGAAAACCCCATGAACTTGGTAGATATGTTCTATAAAGGACACTATGCATGTTCTTGTGTAAAACGGTTCACATTTGGTTAGTTATTTAAAAACTCAAAAACTTTACATTTTCCGGAACATTTTCTCATTTGAAAGATAATCTAATTGTCTCGACTCTAAACCAAAGCAACAAGGAAAGTCGGGTGTATGGGCACATCAGATGTTTTTGAAATATAAAATAACTATTTGAAAATAATAAACCATTGTGTAATAATGTACAGCGTTTTCCATTTCTGCTTGAGGAAGTATACTTCATTTTATTCTCATTTCATGTATTTTCAATTATTTCCCGTATTCCGTTTGATGTATTTTCAGTCAGTATTTCCTTCTAACTATTAAATTCTAAAAAAGTAAATATAATTAATTGTTTGTCTTTCCCTCCCGCTGATTTTCGATAGCGTATCAAATTTGACAAAAAATATCTTTTTTTTATATCGACGTCGGTTAAACAAACTTTGCAGGAAGCAAATGAAACGTTTTTTCTTCAAATTACAATATATATTGTGTACAGCAGGAGTTTATTAAGGCGGAGAAACTTTTATAATTTCAATATATTTTTAAGGGTTTTTAAACTGGTGAAGACCAAAGTTACGACTGAGAGTCACCAGTATTTGGTGCTTACGTCATTAACAGTAGATTTTTAGATCATTTCCAATTACATTTTTGGATACGTCTTGAGTGAGGATCGGTGGTGTTTACGTCCCATAGTATAATGAAACCTAAATTTCGATTTTTTTTAATTCTACAAAATAAATAAATAATGTAATAGAATGAGCATAGCCTACACAGTAAATAGACTGCAGAGTTCCGGCATATAATAGCAAATGCAGTAAAAAAAAAAAAAAAAAAAACTTTCAGCTTTACTTTCAGACCACTTTCAAGAAATAGCCAATACTACTGTAAATATTGAACTCAAGCATGCCCTACTATTATCAGTGTCTGGTTTACAAACGCTTGAAATCACGGCTATCAAATAGTTCTTGGTTTAGAAGGCCTTACCGCCACGACTTTCCTAACCGCTGTAGATTTTTAAAATTCTCAGTTACTATTGCAGGAGGTCAAATAGTACTTGAACTTATCTGTCTGTGCGGTAACACGAGTTTCTTTAAAACCTCACAATTTCTACCAATAAAGTGCTATTTCAATTTTTGAATAAGACCACATGATGATATGCAATAATAATAATTCATTTGTCATATTATACCTCGCCATTCAATAATTAATATTATATGGAAGAAATAAAATCTGGTGCGGTGCGCGCATCACATAACTTTCCCTTAAAATTATCGTTGAACTTATACGAATTATTTTTTAAACCATTTATTTCACGGAATAAGCTATTTCATGATTGATGAAATAATTATTAGATCAAATATTTGTTTCTGAATTTATAATTTTGACGAGTTCATCTGAATATATTTTATTTTGTCAAGAGAACTCATTAAGCCAAAGTTGAGCCAGTTATCCGAGGACAGATTACAAGTCAAAATTATTTTACAAATGAAATTACTCATTTATTTTATGTCCTCCATTTATTTATTTTTAGCATCAGTATGTAAAAATTATTAGGAAAGAAGATGCTACTTATGCTAATACGCTAACACGAAAATGTCAAAAAGTTTTCTTCCCTCCTACTTTAAAGTTAGTAAAACAATATACGTGGATTTTGAACGTTTCATAACCGTGGTTATTTCGGAAATGATTATTTCCGAAATATAATGCTTTATTTCAATGAATGCTTTAAATCACCAAATAATAACTTCAAGAATTAATTACACGCAACGAATTATTTCTAATGCTCTATCTCATCGAATACGTAATCATTGTACTATTTATATGAATACAATATATATATATATATATATATATATATATATATATATATATATATACATATATACACACACCTATCTTACCTCACCACACTTACAGCTACGATTTACGAGCCTACGATTTAAGTTATTAATTTATATCAATATCATTCGGCCAGCTCTGTTGTATGGTGCTCCGATGTTCGAACACACAACCCCTCATACAGCGAAAGTGCTGCAACAATTTCATAACGGGTTAATTAGAAGAATATGTAAGCATACTTCCCTTTGGAGACAAAAAGCTGCTACCGTTCATAATAGCACTCTAGAAATACCGACAGTGAAGCAATTCCTAACGCGACGCCATGCCAAGTTTTTCGATTCGTTAACTCGAATGTCGGCAATCCGCTATTTGATAGCATTGTACCTCCACCTGGTCCGAAATGAAGGCAAGACGCCTCTAACAGATAAAATAAATTAAGTTAGAGTTAAGACGCAATTATAGAATACTTTCGCAAACATAAGTGATTTTTATAGAATATCAATAATATTTAGGCATATCAATTCTACCTTAAAATGCATCCAAGATATAGAAGAAGGATCAAAGACCAGAAATTAGCTATTAGCGAAAAATTGATTAAGAATAAGGCAAAAATGGAGATTAGAAAAAAAAATAAAAAATAAAATACACACACGTATCGTACTTTATATTTTATTATTTACTATATATTCACTCTCTGATCAATCAATTCGTACTGATATTTACATATATACTATTGAAATTCTAATAAAAAAAAAAAAAATTTATCTAAGCATAAATCCTGGTATTCGCTCTTGCTACCCGAAACAGAAAAAGTTCCAATTTTTCTCAATTAATTTAAAATGTTAAATAACGCCAGACTTAATCTAGTAGTGGATAACATATTCAAGTAATTCTTTTTTTTTTTAAGGCACTTAAAATAATGTATTGCAACAACTCCGGAATCCGGAAATTAATGAAATATTGATTTTTTTCCTAATTAAAATAATCACTTTTACTACCTCTCGTCGTAATATTTATTTGTGATTATTTAAAATAATTTTTAAAAATAATAACATGATTCTTTGATGATGAATTTATGTTTCGAAATTTTTTTCCTTATGCTATTTGACATTAATTTATGCTAGTATTTGACATTAATAAGAGACATGGCGAGCTTTAGTGGACTGAGGCATATGTGGAGGATGGCAGAGAGCACACACTCGTACATGAGGACTCTTGGAATGGTTTACCTTCAAAACATCACCGATGGAGTCTAGCAACATCAAACGACGTCATTAGAATTACAAGTGGAGATGAGGTGGTGATGAGTATGTGCAGAAGCTTTTATTGTTTTAATGCCAACTTTTTCAAAAATAACTGATGTAGGGTGTGCGTTGAACCTTTAGGTTTTTCGCAATTTTATCTATTTTTAAATCATTTCCATGAGGTAGAATTTTTTATATTTTTTAAAATTTTATTATACAGATGACCTTCAAGATTTGTCACTAAATCCTATTTGGTCTATGTAGTATTTTTTTTTAAGAAGATTGTAAACATAAACAGTTAAATTATTACAGATTTTATAGCAAAGAAAAAAAAACAAAGAATATGTACAATAAATAATGATAATAAATAAGCTAACTAAAAAGAATTCTTCTTAGGTTCAATTCACTAAATTCTGCACTAAGTGATTGAAAAAAAAACAACCTTATCTTCTTTATATTTTCCTTGTCATATATTTTTTTTTAGAAAAGTAACTTCTTCTTTTGGTGTCATTTCTTCTCCTCTTTCCTTCCTGTATTTTCTGCATCTGAATAGTATACGGCGAGGATCTTTTGGTGCTTTACATACTTCACAATTGCGATTCTTTTCAATTTCCATGAGGCAGAATTATCCCATCTTTTGACTATTAAAACTGCTGTTTTCTGAACTAATACTGATGATATCATGATGCCTATGACCTTCACTGCCAGACCAATGGATTCGTATCGTACTACTACACTATAATGTGTCTACGCATTACTGTCAGATCTTGAGGTTGTATTAATGAGTTGCAGTATTGAAAAACATCGCTGTATCTTTAAAAGAATATTGTTTTACGCATATCATGTCCCAAGAAACAAAACCCACTATATTAAAATTTAAACATTGATAATTAGTGTTACAGATATTGGTAATTTTTCATACTAAACAGTTGAAAATTCAATCTGAAGCCGCTAGCACACGGGTACGGTAAACTGGCCGGGTATGGCCTGCTTTTTTACTTTTTCCTTCAGAAATAAGTTAAAACTAAGCTGTTATACGAATATCATAGAAAAGTCAACATGTATACTAAATTTAATTTATATGAACACTTATCTTATAACCTAGGAGAAAATAATTATTTATTTAGTGACCAAAAAACAAGTAATATAAAAATAAATATTTAAGACTAGAGGTGAACTTTTGAACTTAAATTATAAAATAAATAATGAAGGAGATGCAGAGATGTTCCAATGTACAATATACCCTAATGAACTGGATCGGAAGAAGGTGTCGATTTTTTTCTTGACAAGGAGGTTCTTCTTCTTCTTAGCCATTACGACCGAAATTTTCCAAGCTGAGAATGTTTGAAATAAACTGAAGATCTGGCGTCACTAAGCTCAGGCTGAAACTGGATGGCCGGCCGAAATGCCTTCGCAGTAGCTTCAGATATCGTTCAGATATGACTCAGACAGAAAACCGACCGTTTAACTGAGCGTCTAAGGCCACCAAGTCTAAGAAACCGGATGGCTGGACAAAAAAACTGATCAGTTTATATCCGCATGATGGTATAGAAGGATCAATCTCATTAGGGATTCATAAATTATTTGCCTCTTCTATAAATTTGTTTTTATTGAAAACTAGTTTCGAAAAGGGAAGGAGGGAGGAAGGAAGGGAAGGAGGGAGAAAGGAAGGGAGGTAGGGAGAAGCGGAGAGAGAGAGTGAGAGAGAGAGAGTGAGAGAGAGAGAATAATAAAAAACAAATAAATAATAATACGCCGGCCTAATAAAATATTTTAGAGAGGTAAAGTATTTTAAAAACAATTAAATACTGATATGATTGAAGCATCGTTGTCATTAAGAGTTTTAGGTATAATTGGAGCTTTAGATACAGTCAATCACGTTTAATTAGTTGATTTTGTCATTAAATAAATTTATGTATTTAAAACTTCACATTGGAGATAAATATATTTTTTTTGTTCGGTTTAATTACATAGGGAGACCTATTCACTACCTTCCTGCACTAGTTATATTTTTTGAAGTTTTAACCCTAATAAACAAAATCAAATATTGTACTTTAATAAGGAAAAGTACTTTCCATTTAACTTGTTTTTTTTCCTTTGCTGATCGGGAATTTTAATTAATGTTTTTCAAAACATAAATTTTTTACAACTCAACAAATTTTATGTGTTTTTTTGCTGTAAAAATGAAAGAAAAAAGTTCTCTATATTTCGAATAAATTGCCAGCTGTCATTTACAGCGGTACTTAACTTGAGCATAAGCAGTTGTGCATAAATTTTTGCTGCGAAATGCTCCATCCCTGAGCCCCGTTCCGCCAGACTTACCGCAAACTGGAGCGAAATGATTTAATTTCCAACTGGAATAAAGTTTCCCTAACATCTGGACAGATAGAGCAAGCACCCAGTTCCTAATTATTATCCACGTCCAAAACATATTCTTGTCTAATTTTATGCTAAAACTTGTATGAACTTTATTTGTTATTATATACGAAAGATGTTGATGAAATAAGGGGTTTCAAGACGTTTGGAATTCAACGCTTGGGAAAAGCAAAAATGATTTGTTCGTAAAAATCATGGTTAAGCCTATTATAAAACGATTATAAAATTAATTCATTTTCATCTTTATTGTTGTCTTCTTTCTTATAGTAATTGTTTTATTAAAGAACAATATATAACTTCCAGGTATAATGTAGAATAATAAATGCAGAAATTTTAATTATGGACAATGGGAGAGAAATAAACAGAAGAGGTATTGCTAAATTATAGGTAACATTAAATAATTAATATGGCTTATATATATGTTATACTGTTATATGTTTAAATTATGAAATGTGTTGATAGATGCAATAATTGTTAATTTTAGAAAAGAAAATTCTGATGAAGCGAAAATATTTCTCCGAAACGTTAATAGAAAAAAGAAGAAGATTATACCTAGAAGTTATATATTGGCCTTTAATAAAGTCTTTAATATTCTTTTTCTTTTTGTTTATCGTTTTATAAAAGTTGTCTCGGATAATGGAAAAATAAATTGGAGAATGTAAATACAAGAGCACTGAGCTTCAAGATTTGATATGATATTTGCCATTAAAATCTCCTATTTTGAATTTAAAAAGAAATTGTAATATTTTATTTCAAGGTTTCTTCCATTATCATTTTATTAATATTGTCAACCTTATGCATTGTCAACCTTTCGGAGTACTCTCTCGTCTTCAGGGCATATTCTATGAATTACAAACAATAACATTAGTATTTAATTAACTTCTATAATTATGTTTAGCAATTATCAAGTAACATTGTTTAATATATATATTTATTTTCTTTATATATTTCAAACATCCAGCACTTTAATAACACTTTTATTATTCACGCCTTATCTTTCGAATTTTAACCATATTTATTCTCATTTCGTATAATTTTAAAATAGTAACTAGCCATTTCATTAAAACTCAGTGACCTGTTGAGAATTAGACTGTTTTAATCAATATTTGTCTTACTCCACCCACTCTCCTGTACAAATCTAAATATTACTTAAAAATGCATTTAATTATCTTCTTATTTAGAATTTTGTATAATTATTACTTCCTTGTACGAAGTAAAGGAAATATTGTAATCGCGAAAATTTTCGGTTTTCAGATTTCAACGGAAATATCCATTTTTACCATCCCTGAATCCATTTTGACTAGTTTCGTCGTGGCGTCTGTACGTACGTACGTTCATACATTCATATTTGGCATAACTCAAAAACGGTTTGCCGTAGAAAGTTGAAATTTTGTATTTAGGATCGTTGTAAAATCTAGTTGTGAACCTCCCTTTTTGGTCACTGCTTGATCAGCGGAATTGGTACTTTACTTGAAGGTCATAATTGATTTCCATTAAAAATTGTATTAAAATACCATGAAAAACTTCGCAAATTTAGTATTCAGAACTTATATATTGATTTGAACAACATACCAGATTTTGGTCTAAATTGGAAAACCGGAAGCGGTACTTTACTTGAAGGTCATATTAGACTTTCATCAAAAATTATATTAAAATATAGTGTAAAACATCTCAAATTTGGTAAATAGGACTTTTATATCGATGTGAATGTATTTACTAGATTTTGGTTAAAATTTGTGAGCCGAAAAGGGTACTTTACTTGTAGATCATAATAACCTTAAATCAAAAATTATATTTAAATTAAATATATAAATCATATATTTCGGTAATAAAGGTTACAAACGCGATTTGGTTTCCAATCCAATTAATCATTTTTATTACTTGTTTTAAGTGTTAAAATTGAATGTAAAATACTGGTTTTCCTCACCATTTGTGAGATCAACAAGTTTACAGCAGGAGAATAAGATATTAGTTAAGTGGGTTTTTCCGCTTAAAATGTCGAAACTGTCGATTTCCAATGCTTTATCTCGTGATATTGACAGTTTTAATGTTGTCACGGAACACGAAGAAATATCTTGGAAACTAGTTACCTACTGAAGGAAAACGACATATAATAACGGAATGAGACCTCCAGAAACAAGAATGTGTGTGTGTGTGTGTGTCAATAGATGGATGTCGCGACGTCGAGTGTCGTTTTTAATGCAATCTTTGGAAACTAGTAACCAAATTGAGGATCACTTTTTGAGCCACCGATTTATAGTTTAATAGGCGTGCAAAGAAGTAATGTGTTGTCGACATCAGATATTTTTTATATTTAAATTAAAAATTGTTAGTTATATTTATTATGTATAATATTCTGTATTTTATTTGGTCTGTTTATTATGTTTATTTTAAAGTTAACTGTATTTTAGTGTTTTTGATAATGTATATAGCCTCAATTATTTTTCTATTTTAAGTAAATTTTTCTTTGTACTACATTTTAAAATTTTCTTAATCAAATTGTTGTCAAATCTGACTTAATCATTATTAATTATTGATAATGGAAGAAATTTGCATCACATAATTACTTAAGACAAAAACTAAATGTTCATTTATTACACTTTTGACTGAATTAAACAAACACAAGTTAATGCGCAGTTTGATTAATTTTATGCGATAATGGCTAGTGAATGAAACTACATATTCACTGCATATGCTTCACATTACAAGTTCTCCGATCACAGATATAATGGATGTTAAAAAGTAATGAGGTCATTTTTTCAAGCGCCTAAGCGAATAATCGGTAATCGATTTGAAAGCAAGGTTAGGAGTTAGCAGTCTTCTGTGGCTATGGAGCTTATAATAGAAGGAATGGTGTCTGTAGTAGTCACCATCAAATTAGGAACTTCTGAAAGATTTTCCTCAAATTTTTATATTCAAAAAATGTTTAGTTTTTAAAATTTTAGATATCATTCATTGGGGTATGAGTTAATTTTCATAGTACACGTAAATGTCAAAAAACAATCATTCATTGTTTGTAAACATATTTGAAATATAAGGGGAGTTAGATTTCATACTATACGTAAATGTCAAAAACTAATCATTAATTGTTTGTAGGGAGAGAAATGATTTATTGAAAATCAGTGCTGCCCAAATACATTGGGTTGCTATAATACTCAGCATACTGATCTTTCTTTTTCTTTTTCCATCTTTTATTTATTTTTATCCATCCAATTACTTTCTCAACTCTCCATAATTCTCCCTTCCAGTTAACAATCAACCCTTGCTTAATCCAGTACATAAACTCTAGACAATTTGAAAATTTATGAAACTAATCAAACATCAATATCTGAACGCACACATATATAGATCAACAGTACAGGAAAATAAATAAATAAATACATATACATATACAAACAAAATAAATTAAAAAAAAAACAATGAACCCGAGTTTCTAATTTCGTGACAGCTTATAGTTTTTATAGTTTGGGCTAAATCTGCAAGAAGTTGGGCATCAAAACCATTATGAATATTTTTTTTTTCCAAAATGATAAGAGGTGTTGTTATCTGATCGAGAGGTCCAATAGAACCTTTCCTCTCACCAGAATAAAATGTGTGCCTTGCGCCTTGTCGTGGATTGCCTTTATAAATAATAATAATAATAATATAATATAATAATAATAAAAATATGTGCCTTGGTATAGGTTGGATTTTCTCACCATTAATAAAAATAAAATGTAAAGGAATTACTTTGAAATAATATTTAATAAAATAAAAATTCAATTTATGAGTAATAGCAGGAAAAGAAAGAAGAAATAAACACGCACAAAAAATAAGATGCAAATTTTGTTAAATTTATAATATAAGACATCTATGTCCATAAGCAAAGGAAAATAAATATATAAAATTAATAAAATAGATAATGTATCTTTTTTTTTAAATTAAAGATAAATATGCTCAAAGTAACAAAAAAAAATATTCTCTTAAAATATTATATCACAAACAAATAATATTGTTATTTTATAACAATCAGCTCACAAATAAATAATATTAACTTATTAAATGTGCCTAAAACAATGTTTATACTAATTACCTAAATAATAAAATAATGGAAAATAATATTAACGATAGAAGTAGGGAGTTGTGAACTCACTGGCCGGCCGGCACGCAGCCTGGGTCTGAGTCCCGTCATGAAGAAAAAAACAGTTCGTTGTTAAAAAGAAATTTTGCATCGTCATTCGGTGAAATGATCTTGAATGGCCCTTAAGGCGAACGAAGTGCAGGTTCTAGCTGGAGAACTTACAAAAAAAATAAAAGGAACGAAAATTGTTAGTCCAAGCGGTCTTGCTCACTCACGCACATATAACATGGTTTTGACTCGTATGATACAAGCAGTGTCGTAGTGGGGAGAGAGCCGACGTAAACAAACTGTAAGAACAGTATTATCTAGTTGTTTTTGGCTGCAACGTATATAAGGCATTTATGTATTTACAGTACTGGTTTTGAACTTAATAATTTAAACTAATAACAAAGCTGTCATTACTTTAGAACTTCCTTGTTTTTAAACAAACATAATTGTTACAATTTCAATTAAGAAATCAAATGAATTCTTTTTTTTTATAAAAATAAAAACAATAATTTAAAAATATTTACAAAATATTTCTTTTTCGATGTGGCCTCAACAGGTATTGGGAAAGGAAGCTCCATAGCTCATTTTCGTTTTTCCTCATAGACATCATTATTGTCGTGAAGGATATGCGCAATTATTTTTACTAAATTCTAACAACTCACCTTATATTTGTGCCCTGTAGTTCGTTGTTAGATATTACATTTTATCTTTTTTCGGAGGGGATTGTTCGTTTGAGAATGGAAATTTCAACATTACATTTATCTTGTTCTCAGCTAAGCCGTTCCCAAGAGAAGTTATCCGACCATGGAAAAATGTTGGGAAAACGATTGAGGAGACCGGATACTGACCATTGAAAAGATTGAGCAAGAGTTGGGCAAAAGAAAAGAAAATACATTCTGAGATAGCAATTAGAACATTCTGTTTGGAAAGGATAAATGGTGATTTCTATCCTAACTATTCAGCATTGTTAGAATTCTATTTCCTTCAAACCAAACCCATAGTTTTGTACTTTTTTTTCAAATAGATTACAATTAGAAAAAAATTGATATTTTTTTTATTTGCTTTTTTTGTTATATCAAGGAGGTTGAAGCTGCTAAGAGTCAGTGAAGATAATTTAAATGGCTAAGTTTGCTTAATGTTAAGGATTTCCAGACCGAGCTTGAGCGAGGTTCTGTTTCAACTCGACCGTTGGACATTTCATCTTTTTTGCGATTTTCTTCAAATTAGGCACAAATGTTTCTCGAAGTCAGGAAAAACGATCTATGTGTAGGAATTTATATTTTTTAATTCCGATTCAAGATGGCGGTCGTTGCAATGATCCCGTATCATCAAAACTATGTTTCGCCATCACGATCAAACTCCTTCGTTTTTCTCCAAATTCGACATGAATATTCTTTAAATTCATTTAAAACAAAATGTGCAATCTTTTTTTTTTTTTTTATTTCAAAAGTCAGTGATACGGGTGGTGAAGAGAAAACAAAACCAGAAAATTCCAATAATTGTGAGGAGATAAGTTTCATTTATATACCTGTGCTTCCGTCACTAAGATAGTATTTTAAATTATCTTTAATAATAACTAAAATATAAAATAATGGTGGTGGGAGAAAAAAGTTGTGAGGTACTTTCAAACTTCAAACTCCATTTGGCAAAAGCTCAATAACCGATTAATACCGTAATAGTGACCGAAATTTTGAATGACATTTATCCCCGCTTCTGTGGTATTATTCTGATTAGAGATAATCAAACGGATTTTAAATGTCTTCTTTCCTATAGTTTCTTAGGAAGTTCTTGTAATTATTTGATTAAAGTGCAATATATAACTACCAGATATAATCTTCTTCTTTATTCCATTAATGCTTCGGGGAAATATTTCCTCATCATCACAATTTTCTTTACTCTTCTGTTTATTTCTCTCCTATTGTCTATAATTTCATTGTCTATAAATATAAGTGAATTTTGAAAAATTAAGAAATAAACAAAGTTAAATCAACAGTAAAATGCTTATTAAGCAATAATATTCGAAAGAAAAACTTACTATATTTACATTCTGCCAAGGGGGCTCCGAACCGAGTTTTACCCCTTCTCCCCGTGTGGAGAGCTAAGCAGGACTCCAGAAGATCCCAGCCGATTGGTACCTTCTAATTCAAATCTGTTCATTATTAAATTTCAGAATATCTGGATTTTTATGATTTTTTTTTTTTTTCATATGGTTGTAATTTCGACATAAAATAAAAGTTCTATAAATAAAAATGGAAAAAAAAAACGGAGAAGTTTGACAAATACAGGCGAAAGCTAGCTGATAGGACCAGACGGGAACGGGGAGGAATATATGACAGGCCGCGGACTACGGAATGAGAATTTGATTTATGCTGAATCGTCTGCTCCTGCTGATAAAATCCTTGCCTTATCTATTAAAAGTTTCCGCCTGGGTCGGACGTTGACAGATTGTGTGCGCTACGGCTGTCAGAAACTCTCCTTCGATCCGAGCTAAATTTTTAGTCCGAGGTTCAGGAAAATCATCCTCTTTTATAGATGCGAAAATTCAGTTTAATGCTACCGGAAAGTCGGTATATTGATTCCTGGATCCATCAAAACATTTTAAGAGAAGATGGAAATGTCAAAGAGCGGTTATAATTTGTTTCCACAACTTATAAAAATATGTTTTAAAAATTTATAAGAATATTAATGTCAATCGATAATAGGGTGGGAAAATTCCTAATCTTCCTTATTGTGGTTTTGTTCAAAACTCAAATTCACAAAGATCTCAGCAAAACCTTTATAATTACAATATATTTTAAAAGATTCTAGCACTAGTTTAGGCCAGAATGACGAGTGAGAGCTGTTAGTATTTGGTGCTTACCTCATCAATATTCGATTTTTAGACCATTTCCAAATTTGTTGTCGATATATCGTCAGAGGGAATCGGTAGAGGCGGTGTTTACGTCACAAAATTTCGAATTTTTGGCGCTTAAGCATTTATATGAAGAGAATTAGAATATGGTTCATTGAAAAACTAACAGAGACACTATATTATAATGGTGTAGAAAATAAAGCTGAACTCTGAAGATGAGGCAAAATCTCGAAAGTTGTCCTGAATAAGTACAAAATTTAAATAATTACAAAATGAGGAGGATTGGGAAATTTTCACATCCTATCATTGATTAAATATCTTAATGTTCTCTGTAACTCTGTAAATAATACTATTGATTTATTCGATAAACCTCTCAAGTAGCCAATAGTTTTATCATTGGTTTTATCAAGTGAAACTTATCTTAATTATAATTAAGATAATAATTAATAAACTCAATGGTGTAGAAATAGGAGAATTTTTAAATGCAAGAAATTGTCAGAAGAGAAAATTAGGGGCTAAAAAAAAAAATCAAAAATTCATTCAAGATGAATCAGAAATTAATTCTGGATACAGTACACTTAAAACGTGTTTATAAATTCATTAAGTTGAACATAATCATTAATAAAAATCAACAATTATAAACACAATCATCGAGAAATTTATTTTAAAAACATAATAATTACAGGAGATTAAAATAGAGAAAAAAATTCTTCCCCAACGTGAAAACTTGGGGTAACACTCAAGTCTTAACTACATAAACCTATTTCATTAAAAAAGTGGCGTTTATTGTTATTTTTTATTGTTATAATTTCAGTGTATAGGGTAATATTAAAACGGTATTTTATTTTTTTTATTGTAGATTTTCTTTTTCTTACCCCTCTTTTATTGAGTAAAAGCAAAACCTTCAATGATAATTAAATTTAGCAAAAAAAAATGATAATAAATTTAAAAAATCTACACATTATTGGGTAAAAGCAAAACTCTTAATAATGTGTGGATTTTTAATTTATCATAATTTTTTTATTGTTTTTTTTTTTTTAACTCTGGTCTCCTTTCAAAGCAAATAAATCTTTCGCCTTTTACTAAAGATTTATTTTTTATAGGAAGATGTGTAACCTACTTAAACAGAAAAAATAATTTAATTAAATCGGGAATGAAAATTTTACTTTTCTGATTGTTCCATTGTTGAGTTGAAATTCATAAAACTTCATAACCAAAAATTTAAATTGAAATGACTTAGTAGTTCGGGCCCAATATAGCTAGGGCGTTCGCTTGGACAATCTCTTTGTATCTAGCAAGTTTTTGAATTATTTAACATAATTTAGGAAGCATAACAGCACCTTCAAGCCGAAGATGAATCGTTCCATCCATTAATTTACAATTCCGTCTTTTATTATAATTTTCACAATATACCTACTCTTTCGGAACTATTTATTCATTTATATTATAATTCACAGTATAGGTATGTAATGCATTACTATAGTTTTATTTCAAGATTAATTTAAATCATTAATTTTTAAGCAAAGGTTACCGGTTGATTAAGCATACTTTGATGAATTTTGGATCCTATAATTCTTATCGGCTCATAAGAGAAATATTCAGGGATTAAATTCTGGTCCACTTCTTTACTATTATTATTTTCTAGTTATTATTGCAATTGGAAAGAGAAAGAAAGTTGATAAGAGAGAAATGATTATAATAAGAACAAACAGGATACAAAGAGAAATCAATTCAATAAGAAATGTACAAATTAGAGCTCAAAGAATAAAACGCTGCAAATTATTACACAATGGTTTATCATTTCGAAATATATTGTTTTTAATTTATAAATATATATATATATATATATATATATATATATATATATATATATATATATATATATATAAATATATATATATGTTTTAAAGGGTTTGGCGTAGTGGTTCCAATTTTTTTTATATTTTACTTTATAAAGGGATATGAAATATTTAATCGGCTGCCATTTTGAAACGAAACGGCGAATGGTAATATCGAGTGCCAAGGATCATCCTAGGATGATCTGTGACTTTGGTGCCTAACCTCATAAAAATCGGTCCAGTAGACTTGGAGAAAAGCCACATACGGCAGACAACTTCGATTTTTGAATTCTATGTATCTTAAAGCGCAATTTAAATTTTGAAGTGGGGGAGGTTAAAAACATGTTTAACTAAATAAAATATTCCTTATCTCTATAAATTCTTCTTTATAATTATGACATCAAATAAGATCTATTTGCACCAAGAAAATTAAAAAAAACTCTTGACTCGGCCTTACACGTCAGATACACAATTTAGCATATAAAATTAATCGAGTTACACCGAACAGGCTATGGTGAGTGGATTTGTAATGGAAAAATATTATCTATTTCAGGCCAATTCATCACAACCGTTATCAAGATCTTAAAAGGGGTTAAAATAAACATGAATGGATTCAATGTTGGTATCGTGGCGTTGAGTTTTGCATGTCGCCATCATCATCGCGAAGTCCGACTATTTAAAGCCCCAATATTACCAAAACAACGCTAGGGCACGCAGTTCGAAATGCCAGCCCATTTCGTTCTAGCCTACTTCAGATAACATGACTGTTTTCATTGTTTTATCTCCTCGGAATTTCCCAATTACTTACATCTTATCACGATTATTCCTCTTTAAAGCGATCTGATCGTCCTGTATATATTAAACATTGTTATCCTCTATTACATTACAAACAGAAGATTTATTTGGATCGCTCATTTAAAACTGTTTTATTATGTTTTGTAAGGAATCCTATTCATCCGAAATGTTGATCAAATCGCCTAAGAACTTATTTGACGCCTTAAAAAAAAATTATATATATATATATAAATAAAGCATATATTATGCTATAATGAAACATATTATTAATATATGCTTCCATCAACATACATGCACCTCAGATACATATGTGGAGTTTTCTATCAAAAAGCTATTTATCCAATTTTGTAACATTACCCAAAACATTTTTAGGACATCTCATGGAGATATGGCAAATTTTTATAGAAAATGTTGATTTGTAACACCAATTTGACAGGGAAAAATTTTAGATTTGAAATAAACTGAATAATTTTTAGTTGTAGAATATTAATTCGTGAAAAAAATATTTATTTTGAGAAGTGGAAATATTAACTTATTTTTATATATAATAAACTTTATATATATATATATATATATATATATATATATATATTATATTTTCAGATATCGCATATTTTTTTTATAGGATTCATTGCATGTTATAATACTTTGTTTGTTTATATGCACACAATTTATTTTTTTTTAATTTTCATTTTTAAAAAATAGACACAATAAATCCCGCAACAGCCAATGAGGGTTTAAAATACCATGAACTGCTAGAAGTGATTCTTAACCTATAGTATTCTGAGGAGATAGTATGGTCAGTATTATCTTCGATGCTAGAAAGTAAAACATCCGTTTATTCATTTTTGAGTGTCTATATTTTTGAGCTTTTAAGAACAGTTAAAGATATGTTACTCTGTACCATATATAGTAATAGAATTAATATTTTTCATACTACTAAATATTTAGCATGCAAAATAAGAAGCAAATGTGATTGAGTCAAAGGTTGCCCATCGAAAATTGTTGTCCCATGTTAAATATTTCTAA